>BQKN01042530.1:0-20131 GCA_022839385.1 Asparagus kiusianus
ACTGTGACGGCCACTGGCTTAGAGATATGATGTAACTTAGAGATTTCTTAAACATGTGCTTAACCTATATCTAGTAAAAGATAGCTTCGTTATGACAGGTTATTATTTATGATATTGGCATGTGAGATGTGGTGGTGGATCTCAACCACCAGGTATGGGGATTTCTCGGGTGTATGTCATAAGCACACATTGTGATGTGTGTAACACTAGATTGCATTTGGATTCTCTGTGACTAGTCACATAAGTGATAGAGAATTTAAATTATTACATGCTTCCTTTGACTTGATGATATTGTCATTTTCTGATTTCATAATTTAGTATGTTTTCACGCGATGGTTAAACATGTTTAACAAGTGTTATACAACCTAAAATACTAGGTTGCTGGATTTCATTTAAGGAAATGATGGATGTCTAGATAGGATTTGATGTGCTTATTATAATGAATTAATTTATTATGCACACCCATGAAGTTATTAAATTCCCACGATGGGTGGATTTTGAAAATATTTTTCAAATTCATTTTATTATTAAAAAACAAAATATTTTTATGTTTCAGAATGATTTTATTTATGTTCATGGGGATTATGATTTAGACATGAGCAAATAGATGAATTGTACTACTCAAAGGAGTTGCCTAACATAAATGAAGGGGATTAATATAAGATATGATTTATAAATAACTAATTGCATATTATGGAAGAGCTTTTATGACAATTGATCGGATAGAGGTTTGATTGTTAAATTAAATTATTAATGTAATTAATAATTGCTTCTCGATATAGGACTCAATTGTTCTCGCTAATGATATTAGGAGAGGTACAAATGCAATACAACTTTATTCTTGTTGTAATATACTAAAGAAATGAAACAAGAGACAAGAGACAAGAGAAGAAGAGAAATTATAATTTTATTCATATAATTTATTTCCATACATCGTACAATTTATAGATACATGATGGAAGACAAAAGGACATGAAGTTAATAGTCCACATACAAAGTAATGTCCACATACATTTTGTCTTTTAGATATCAACAAAATGTCTTTTAGATATTAACAAAATATCTTTTAGATTTCAACACTCCCTCTTGCATATTACTTCCAAATGTCAATGCCTCGTTAAAAACCTCGCTAGAAAAACCCAGAGGGAGAAAAACTAGTCGAGGAAAAGAGTACACGACATAAGTAGATTCTTGTGTTGCATTAGTTGCCTCATTAAAAACCTTTAGCTAAGAAAACCCTGTGGGACAATACTTAGCAAAGGGAAAAAGAGTACAACTATAGATCTTCAGGATCCAAACTTGTGTTGCATTAGTTATCTCATTAAAAACCTTTAGCTAAGAAAACCCCGTGGGACAAAACTTAGCAAAGGGAAAAAAAAGTACAACTATAGTCCTTCAAGGCGCAATCTTCGGGATTGCATTGAAAATTCGCTCCTCCTGATGATGACAATATTCTGAGTCTATGCTAAGAAAAACCCAGTGGGACAAAACTTAGCGAAAAAGGGGCAAAATATGATAATAGACCTTCAGGGCCCAATCTTCAGGATTGTTCTTTAAGAATTTGCTCCCCCTGAAGATGATAGTCTTCCAAGTCTATGCATATTGTGAACATATTTCTCATAAGTTGATGTAGGCAGAGATTTAGTGAACAAATCTCTAAGATTGTCACTTGAGCGAACTTTTTCGATGGTGATTTCGCCATTCTTTTGGAGCTCATGTGGATAAAAAAATTTTGGCATAATATGTTTTGTCATAGTTTCTTTTACATATCCACTGCTCATTTGTGCAACACAAGCTGTATTGTCATCATAAAGGACAGTGGGTGTAATATCATCTTTTGCTAGACCACACGAGCCACAAATATGTCATATCAACTATCTTAATCATACACATTCTCGTGAGGCTTTATATAAAACGATAATCTCTGAGTGGTTAGAAGAAGTAGTCACTATGGTCTGCTTAACAGACCTCTAAGAAACAATAGTACCACCACAGAGAAAAACATAACCAGTCTGGGATCTGGTGTTATGGGGATCAGATATGTAGCTAGCGTTCTAATAGCCCACCAATGTCATATCTTGTCATATCTTGGTTTCTATTATAGAATAGTCCAAGATCTTTTGTACATTGAAGATAGCGAAGGATATGTTTAACGCCATTCCATTGCCTCCTTGTAGGATAAGCACTATACCTTGCTAGCAAGTTCACTGTAAATGCAATATCAGGCCTGGTGCAATTTGCAAGATAAAGAAGTGCTCCAATGGTGCTCAGATAGGGAACTTCTGACCCTAACATTTCTTCATTATCTTCTTTAGGTCTAAATGGGTCTTTATCCACTTCGAGGGACCGGATGACCATTGGTGTGCTAAGTGGATGAGATTTATCCATATAAAATCTTTCCAAAACCTTTTTCACATGGGTTGACTGGTGTAAAAAAATTCCTTCTGGGAAAATGCTCGATCTACAGGCCGAGACAAAACTTGGTTTTTCCCAAGTCTTTCTTTTCAAACTCCGTCTTTAGGCATGAGCTAGCTTCTGTAAGCTCCTTGTGCGTTCCAATAATATTTATATCATCAACATAGACTGATATAATACAAAAGCCATTATAAACACACAAGGGCAGCTATCATTATTTGCATATCTCCTCTTCAGGAGGAACTCACTCAGTTGGTTATACCATATTCTACCCGACTGTTTCAAGTCGTATAACGACCTTTATAATTTAATGCTATACATGTTATAATTCTCATTTTCTCTCAATTCAGGAATTTTAAATCCATCAGGGACTTTCATATAGAAATATTAGCGTCTAATGACTCATATAAAATATGGTCATGACGTACATATACTGCATATATAAATTTATAGTTTCTGCCATAGGTATTAACTTGCGGAACGTAATACAATCACTAATAGGAGAATATTTTATATCTAAATCGATGCTGGGTCTCTGCGTGAACCCATTGAGCTATGAATCTTGTTTTTGTTGGCCTTCTTGTTTTGATGATGAATTAACAAACAATTTATATCTAATATTGTTTATCTAGTGTTTGTGTTTTGTTATTTTTTGTAGACAAACAATATGTTAAAGGATGGATGGAATCAAGCATTCACGATCATATCCAATGGAGGTTGGCGGAATAGTGGTTGAAGCCTATGTACTTTCAAGTTGAAGATCCAAGTTCTAGCTTCATCCGCTAGTTTACCAAATCGAGCTTAATGAAGATCAAGATTGCTTGGGTAAATTAGTTTAGGTTTTATATTATGTGTGTTAGTACTTTAAGCTCAATCAATATACACACATACACGTTTTGGTTTTGTATATATATAGTTATATATATATATATACATATATGTTTTGATTTAATTTCTTAGATATGAAACAAATATATTTTCATATACATACTCATATGTTTCATTTTCTAGTGTATTTGCAAAAATATTGTATTTTCAGTTTATAGACTTCATAACAATAGTTTACATCTTTCTTCAAGTCTATAAAATTATTTTGTATTGTTTCAAAACATGGTTAAGCTAAAATGTCAAAACTCATATGTTCACATTTTCATGTTTTGGACTATTTTATAAAATGATAATATTTTTCATTTGGGAAGTCCTTTCTAGAAACCAGTCTTTGTAGCATGTTTATTATCATGTTTACAATCATTCTCCAAAGTTTTATATTTTTTAAAATTTATTTGATATTTTTAAATAGTGTTTTAAAATCAGCAAACTGTTTTCAAACCTTAAAATTTCATATATCAGTTTACAGTTGTTCGTGTGGAAAATCGTTGCTTTCTTCATTGTCGATTCCATTGTCATCTTTAAATAACAACTTTTTGAGTTATAAAGATCCGGTCTTTTTATAAGATCCGGTTACAATGAGAAATCAAAGAAAACAAAAAGATTATAACTTTATTTCCTTATTTGCCGAACAAATCACGAGCTCCTGTTTTGCGGTCGCTCGCTTGCGTGGGTTGTTTGCCTGCGCCGGGGTTTATCCGTTGACCACCGTGAGATCTAGATCTGGTCGGATCTACGCAGTATGATGGGTATTATTTTGCCAAGGAAATAATAGCCGGGGGGATTAGTTCACCAAGGAAATAATCGCCCTAATCTCGGGATCAAAGACCAAGCTTTGATTCGGAGTATAACTACGTAGATCTGAGATCCGGTCCTCTCGAACTCCTGCCTTATTTGGCGTTGATGATCGTCGAGCACCAGATCTGGATGAGCAAGTCCTTGAAGTCCCAAAGTTTGGATCTTTTTAAGTTTTGAGCTTCGAATCCTGCAGGGCTTCGCCTCTCTCCAAATTTTCCAACCTCTTCAAATGAACAAAGGGGGGCCTATTTATAGGCTACCCTCACTGTGCCTTGGGCACAAGGTGGCCGGCCACCTTGGTGGCTCGGTGGTGGCCGAGCCACCTTGGTGGCCGCCGAGCCACCACTTGGTGGCTCGGTGAGCCGCCCTCCAGGTGTTCGGTGATTTGCCGTTG
Source organism: Asparagus kiusianus (assembly GCA_022839385.1). Classification (NCBI taxonomy): domain Eukaryota; kingdom Viridiplantae; phylum Streptophyta; class Magnoliopsida; order Asparagales; family Asparagaceae; genus Asparagus; species Asparagus kiusianus. The sequence goes on from BQKN01042530.1 coordinate 4,496, forward strand.
TGTGTCCGTTTGTCCGATTCTGTCCGTGATTTGGTTGTGTGGTTGATTGGTTCGGATTCGATTTGTTGTCCTGATTTGGCAATAAATCTGGTTCCTGATTTGACAGTAAATCCGCTTCTGAGTTCGAGTCCGAAACTGATCTTGATTCGATCATGATTCGTCCGAGTCCGCTCTTGTTTGGATAGCTCGTTGACTCCCCGAACCGTTGGCTTGATTCCACACGCGAATGGATGCATTCCGTTACTCGCGTGCGATTCGTCAGCTTCACAGCCTCGTTAGTCCGCTTCGTCGCGTATTGTTTGGCTTCGGTGTCATCGGGCTAACGGTCGTGTTCAGATACGTCGCCCGATGGTCTGTTTGTCGATTGGCGTCGTCGAGCTGTGTTAAGAGACCTATAGGCAGTTTTATACGCCTACAACAGTCGACCGTCACGGTCGACCGCGCCTTTATTTTTACCCGCGGAGTTAAACAGAAACTTTCACGATTGACCGCCACGGTCGATCGTCAGCTCGAATTTTCCCATGGTCGACCACCACGGTCGACCGCCAAAATCTCTGCAAAATTCTCAACTTCGAAAGTGGCTTGTGGTCGACCGTCATATACTCCAACAGCTATTTTGTACAGAACCTGATTTTGGATTCTGTGGGCTTTTTGGTCATTTTGTTTTGGATTTTTGCTGAAGTTTTGAGTGGATATAAATACCCCATTACCTTCAGCTCTTCTACAACAAGAGAGTGTTTTTAAAACAAGTTTAAAGAGTTTTAAACAAGGGTTTAAGTTTGGTTTAAGAAGCTTTTAAGCATTTGGAAGTTTGAGTTTGTAAAATCAATTTCACAAGAGCTTGAGGAGATCATCTATTGGTGTTTGGGCATCCAACTATTCCCCCTCTACCTCTTAATCTATTGAGAAGTTTTCTAAACTCTATTTCTAGCTTTACATCTATTTGTTTGATTATCATTTTATTAAAGCTAGTTTTATATTAAGTTTAGTTGATTTGATTTCACTCATTGTTTACACACACCCACTTGAGCTTATTGTATTTACATACATTATATATTTTGGGTGGTGAGAGTTGTAACAATTGAGTGTGAGTTTTCATTGTGTTCTCATTCATATTAGAGAATAATCATTTATTGTATTTCTGCTTATTGTGAGATCACTTTGTAATACACTTGTACACCGAGAGAAGTGTGTGGCGAGAGTCGTGGATCGTCCCAAGAGGAGTGGCGTCAGTTGACGAACCTAGGGAGAGTTGTATCCGAGCACTTGAGGGAGACACGTCTAGTTCAACACTTGAGAGAGTGTAGAGTGGGATTACAAGAGTGTGTGAGTTGTAGAGTTTTCGGTAAACTAGAAAACCGTATTGTGTAGTGTAAACGTTATTCGGGTGAGCGTAGAAAACCCGGTTATGATAGTGGAGATCTCCTCGAGGTGAGGAGCGGAGATGTAGGTCAAGTGGTTAGACCGAACTCCGTAATCATATCGTTTGTTTGTGATTGCATTGGCGCATTTATTTTTATGTTCATATCTTATATCGCCTTTGTATATTACTCATTGTTTATATTGTCCACTATCTAGTTTAGTTTGCTTACCCTTGTGTGATTTGTATATCCTTGCATATATCTCATAGCATATCTTATTGCTAGGATATATCCCTTAGTTCATATTGCTTATCCTAGCTCATATATCTTGTAGTATTTCATACTTGCTAGGATAACTTGTAATTAGTTTTCATTGATATTTAAATCGGATTAGATTAGCATAAGACCCTAATCACCCCCCTCTAGGGTCTAACAGCTTTATATCTCACCACCTTATAATTCTCACTTTTCTTACGAAGACCCATGTATATCCTGCAGGGATATAAAGACTACAGGTTCAAAATACTTTAGCGATTTCAGCTCAACCTCAATTGTCACTTTCCATCTCACCTAGTCCGAGTGCTTTAAGCATTCTGCTAACCGACTTAGGTTCTAGATCCAGATTATTTTCAGAGATAGTAAGAGCAATTGTAGAGGTAACTATGTTGTCAACAACTTTTATATTTTTATTATATATTTCTCATTTTTCACAAATTTGTGGCCACTTTTATGTCAACCAAATCCTCGTCATTTCTCTTAACAATTGGATTTGGCCACTTTTATGTCAACCAAATCCTCGTCATTTCCCTTAACAATTGGATTTGGCCGTTCCGCATCTCCAATATTATTATTATCAAGTACACATGCAATTTAGTAGAGATTCCATCTTTAGGATGAACCTCTTCCGAAGGTTATAGGAGTGACTGTCTTTCTATATAGAATTTAGTTTGCCGCGGACTTTTATCTTTTACACTAACATGTTTTATATGCTTCTGGCATAATATGCTTCTGGCATACCAAATCATCAATGATATATTCAACATGAATATGAGGCTTAGTCACTCTTTTCTTAGCAGATTATCATGTGAACTTCTGGTTCAGTTTGACTAGTACGTGGATATAAATATTAAAGATCTTTTTCATCAATGGAATTTTTTGACATTATATTGTATTTTGGGCACTAATCTCCTCCTAATGTCAAGAATTGATCTTCAATAAAAATGCAGTCAGCGTACCAAATTGTCAATTGATGCCCTAACAAGGGCCATAGGTACTAAATTATTAACAGAGTTTCATAAATAATGTATGTACCTTCACTGAGGTCCCATAGAGGTACGCTATGGTGGTGATATAGAAACATGGGCTGCAAATAAATAATACGCAGATGGGAAATATTTTCGCTTCTTCACCACGTATTAGATAAAGGGGGAAAATTATGATATGCAGTTGGTCGGATTTGGTTTGAATGCCCCATTTAATTTAAGGAAATCCGACAAAACATATTTTGCCCAAGATAACCCAATAGCTCATGCCAGAATTTAAAAGAATTTGGGTCCCTAAATCTCAAACTCATCGCAACATAGTGTATTTTAGGTTATACAAATTCTAAAGTGTATAAATAAGAACCACATAGGTTCACAAGAGTTTAAAACAAACTCAAGTTAAATAAAAATTGTCTGACAAATGCATATAATTCAAATATAGAAAAAACAAATAGTTTATCTTGACCATCTCGATAAGATCCACTTCAATGTCCACTATCTCCCCCTCGCCCAAGCTTATGAATATTAGTTTAAATTATGACACGTGCTTCAGGCACTACGTGTGAACCAATTAAACTTGTACTACGGTTTCTCACAACAACTGGTTGTGTCTTTAATAACTACTAATGCAAGGATTACTTCATAATACTTAATATAATTTTTAGTTTTGTACTACTGCAAGAGTACAAGGTTACTTGTTGAATTGTATTCAGTCGAGGGTTTAAAATCCAAAAATGGCTACAGGATAAGATCTCCTACTATGTTCATAGCTTTCCCCTTGTCCACGTGTATAAGTAATTTTTTGAATTGTAGCATGTGCTCAAACACAACTCGTAAGCCAACTAGTCTGACATTGTGATTTCTAATCTGCGACTACTAATGTAGATATCAATTCAGAATGCTAAGTGCAATTCTTGGTCATGTACTGCTGCTAGAGTACAATATTATTTGCGTGGAATGGGGAAAAGAACTTTTCGATCAAATTATTGGCTTCCATAGATCAAAGCGATTCTTTAGGGATTCCCCAGAAAAGTGAATACTTTTTCAGTGAGGCATTAATTTTTCACGTCTTAATTGATAGAGAGAAATTTTAAAGTGTTTGCCTTCTGGGCAAAGATACTTAAAGAATTAAGAGATATAATCATGCAAAAATCACAAGGGTATCCAGTAAAAATAAACGTTCGAGGCCAAAGACAAGTAATAGTTACTATCATATATCACAGTGCACTAATCATGGGGACGAAAGATTAGTGCATGAGAAATTAGAAATATTCACATTTTAATAAGATCACCAAAATCATCAAGCTCCTTTTTCTAAAGGTCTCCATAAAGGTTATCTTTCAAATGTTTGCTTCTGGCAAACTAGTCAGATATTAAAATTCACACAAAATTTTAAATGCTCGGACGATCAATGACCATCACAAATTCAAGTAAGTAGAAAATAAACAAAGGCATAACCAGTTTGTGCTATCCTTTCTTCTATACTCAAGGTTGTCAGATTCAAAACACCACCAAATTTATAAAATATTGCACTATACAAGGTGTGCATACAAACAGAAGCGAATAAAAAAGGAGCCACAAATCATTAGTTACAGCGCATGGCTCTGTTCTAATTAGTTAGGACAAGTGATCAATCAACAGAAGGTGTGTGTAGTCGTATAAAATTGCCTATGGGTCCCTTAGCATAGCTTGACACAAGAAATCGACAAATCAACGGACGTTCGAGGCTACGAAGCCAACGAACCGCACACAAGCAACGGAATACGTTCGCATGTGGAATCGATCCAACGGTTCGGAAAATCAACGAGTCGTCCAACAACAAAATAGGATTTGTGCTCAAACACCGAGGCGGAAATACTGCCAAATAAAGACGCGGGCTATCAAATCAAAGTCCGGGCGAATCAAACGAAGAACCGAAAGACGGAAAACACCGGAAAACGACGGAACACGACACACCCGGGGACTCGGCCTGAACCGAGCCACCCCAAGGTGGCCGGGTGTTCCCCCCTCCCTCTTGTGCATGCGGGCACAGTTCAGGTATCCTATAAATAGGGGGGGTGGTTGTTCATTTGAGAGGACTTTTGGTTGAACTTCTAAAGAGCCGAAACTCTGCCGGATTGTCACCTCAACTCGGATTTGTGAAGGCTTGAAGCTTGGACCCTCGGATTCAGTTCTTGGCGAGCACCCGCAACAAACAAGGCAGGAGTTCGAAGAGGCTAATCCTCAGATCTACGTCGTTCTACTCCGGATCTAAGCTTGGTTCTTAGATCCCGAGATTCGAGCGGTCGTTTCCCTGGTGAAACGATCCCTCCCGGCTATTATCTCCTTGGTGGGATAGTACCCGTAATACGTCGTAGATCTGCTCGGATCTAGATCTCGCGGTGGTCAACGGTAAGCAACCCTGGCGCAGGCGAAGAACCCACAAAGCGAGCAACCGGAAAACAGGAGCTCGTGATCTGTTCGTTAAATAAGGAAAGTTGTAATTTTTCTTTGTTTTCTTCGATTTTCATTGTAACCGGCTCTTATAAAAAGACCGGATTTTTATAAACGCAAAAAGTTGTTAACAAGATAGCAATGACATCGTCAATGAAGAAAAGTTTGATTTTCTCCGCGAACAATCTGGCGACCACAGTGGGAGCCACCGATCTCGCTGCCGAGATCGGAGCGTCGCAACCGCGGATCTCGATCCCGGTCGTAGAGGAGGTCGAGTATGAATTCGACCAGCAGAAGTACGAGGAGTACGTGTCCTCGTCCAGATCTACCTCCTCCCCCAAGTCCAAGAAGTCCCAAAAGCTCTCCTCTAGGAGAAAGGTGCGTTGGTGCGAAGAAGTCGAAGCCACCAACGACGACCTCACCCCGATCGACGCCGAAGTTGCGTTGGGTGAAGTCCTACCGGCCTCTAAGAAGGTTAAATCCGCCATTGAAGGCGTGGTGACTCTCTCCAAGAGAGCCCGCCAGAGGCAGCGTCAACGCCTCGCGAAGCAATTCGCCAAGGCTATGGAGTCCGTTGACGGGGTCCGTTATCATGCGGATCTGAAGAACAAACGAGGCAAATAGCCTCAACAACAAATGCAGGGTGGTTCCTCCAAACCATCAACAATGGAGTGGGTCCGTGTCAAACGGAATCGCTCGACACTGGAGGAGCGCATCCGCAAACGCCGCGCCTTATCGGCGCAAGCACGGGCCAAAGCTGAAGAAGCCCGTCGGAAGCTGCAGAAGGAGGTGGTCAAAAAGCCGCCACCAACTCGCAAGGTTTGGAGGCCAAAGTCTGAAGCAACGGTTCAGACCAAGGAGCGACAACCGCAGCCTCCGAAGATCCAACACCCGGCAAATCAATCCAAACAGCCGGTAATTTCTGCAACTGCTCAGGGAGATCCCTCAGGACCATCCCAAAAGAGAAAACCAGTTTTGGAGTGCCTCGGCCCACTTCCGAAGGAACGAGGTAAAGCTCCAGTACAGGAACGCTTGGGGCCAATGAAGAAGTCTCAACCAATGCAACATGCTGGGGGTCGCTACAACCCTCAACACTTGGAGAAAATTGTGGCACCCAAGCGCACAACCCTGCGCATTGAAGTGCAAGAACCCGCTGAAGATTCACGCCCACAAAGGCGCGTTTCAAGGCGTGTGACTCTGGATGGTCCGAAGAAGACAATTATTCCTCAGAAGGAAACGTTGTCATCTGATGACGACAACGTTATACTTGAGAGATCGTGCCAACACACGATAGCTTGCTCCGACCTTCAAACGGACGAGCTGTACTATCGTGCCGGGGGTACGAATAAATCCAGAAAGAGGAGTCCTCGAAGGCTTGAAACGCAATGTCCTTGTTCGAAGCTCATTCGGGCAGTACTGTCGGAATGCAACTGTGTTAACACAGTCCCCGAAAGAGTCTCTGTGTTCGAAAGGCTCAGCAATGGAACGCCAAAACCAAGGCATAGGCGTTTCCAACGAAGAAGGAAGATGGTCGAAGATGGTGAGCATTCAAGAGTCACCGCAAATATGACCAGCACAGGAACATCGGCTCAGGATAACCCAGAGGCGGTTCCAGAAATATCCCGACGTGTAACTCGTCTACAATCCGGGGCTATCATTCGCGCGACGTATGGTAGAGTCCGAACAAGAGTACCTTCGGGAGATGAAGAATCAGATGCTGGCTCAGCAGTGGCGTCTGATAACACAGTGTCCAGTGAAGGACAACCCCACGAGGTGTTTATAATAAGCGCGGAGCAAGTGGCCAAGATGCTTGAAGATGCCATGGCCAAACAACAGGAGACCTTTAGGTTCGAAATGCAAATGGCTATGCAGAACATGAGAGAGATGCATGACCAACAGCTTCAAGCATTGAGGAACCAACAAGGCGAACCAAGTCGTCCCAACCAGAACAACCTGGAAGATGAGGACACAAATGAGGGTCACAATGCTAACAACCCTCCCATCAACCCAGGGGGTGGTAATGAAAATGCTAGCGAAGACACAGGTGAAAGCCTAAAAATTAAAAATCTCGAAAGCAAGATCAACACATTGATCTCTGCTCAAGAGACGAAAAAGACGGGCATTCCTTGTCCATACCCAAGAGAGTGGGAATCAATCCCATATCCGGCGAAGTTTAGTCTAATTAACTTCACGCCGTTTAATAGGATGGGTTCCCCTACTCAGCATTTGATTTACTTCAAATCACACTTGGGAGTCATCTCTGGTAATGAGCCTCTGATGGTGCGGTCATTCGTCGGCACTCTTCGCGGAGCTGCCTTCGATTGGTATCGTCGCCTCAAGCCAGGAAGCATAAACAGCTGGGACGACATGGAGATCAAGTTTCTTGCGAATTTCATCGACGATGACACCGAAATCTCTATCGGATCATTGCTCGATGAGAAGCAGAAAGACGGAGAGCTAGTCGACACCTTCGTCAAGAGGTTCCGGAACAAGGCGATGAATTGCCGGGACTCGATCACTGAGGAATTCATCCTCCAGACCTGCCACAACAACCTTTCACTGGACGTGTTGGAAGCAATGGGCACAGCACCATCCAAGACTTGGAAGGATTTGAAGGTTCGAGGAGAGCAAGCTGAGCGATTCCTCAGAAGAAAGAAGGCGGAGAGAGGCCAACCGGCAACGAATCCTCCAAAGCAGAACTTTAACCAGAAAGGGAAAGGTAAAGCTCATGTTAATGCTGTTGATGCTAACCAGACATTTCAATTGCAACCTCAGCAACAGCAGCAGCAGCAAAGAGCACCACAACAGTCGCAGCCGCATTGGCAGCAAAGGTCTCAGAAGCAAAAGTCTTCAGAGCCGAGGTTTCCCAAAGTCTACTCCTTCAAAGATGATGAAGTTCCCGGCATCTTCAAGTATCTGTTGGAGAACAACAAAATCCAGTTGCCGGCAATCGTGGATCATGAAGGAGCCACGAAGGTGACGGACCCGAAGTACTGCGCGTACCACAGAGCGGTCCACCACCCAACAAAGTCTTGCTATCACCTCAAGGATAAGATCCAGACGTTGATCGACATAGGGGTCATAACTCCAAAACCGGCCAAGAATGTGGGAGCAAATGCGGTGTCGATCAGTTTTGGATCAGTACCTACAGATTGGTTCGAGCCAAAACGCGTCACCAAAGTCGGGATGAAGACGGTGAATGATGATCCATACGGACAGCGCCAAAAGGGACTAGTGCCACACACGGCCCCGAACGGCGAAATCCTTTGGGTGCACCCCGACCTGATTGAAGATGAACAATGGGCCGGATCGTCGTCCAAGAAGAAGTCCAAAGGGAAAGGCAAGTCTTGTTACGGAGTTTCTGCCATCCCTGGTGAAGACGATGAAAGGATCATCGCTTTTCCGTTTTCCGACGAGGAACAGGAGGTCTTTGCGACTCGGAGTGGAAACGAATACCATTTCAAATATCCATCTCCTGGGAATCAAGTAGCTGAACAGGGGGTGACAAAATAGGGACCAGCCAAGACTCTTATAGAGCTGGGGGTGATTACAGTTCCCAAACCGGTTGAAAATGCTCGACGACAGCCGGTTGACAAACAGAAAGAAAAGGGGCCCGTGGAGGTCCAGAATCCGAAGCAGTCTCGTTTCAGTCGTCCGATTGGAAAGGACAAACCGGAGAGTTTAAAAAATCTGCGTGCCTTCGACATCATGGCTCAGCTAGCCAATATTCCAGCGCGGATAACGCTGTACGAGTTGCTTCGATTGTCCAAGGAAACTAGAGAAGCCTTGCAAGAAGCTTTGGCCGATTCGGATGCATTCCTCACCAGGATCAAACCAGCTCCCGAAGAACTGGGAATGTTAGCCCAACAATGTAATGTGGCGGCCAAGAATCTTCCCTGCATCACCTTCACCAAAGAGGACATGCAGAGGAAGAATTCAAATCATGATCGGCCCTTGTATTTTGTCGGGTACATTGGCTCCAGCGAGGTCAACCGAATCCAAGTGGATCCGGGTTCCGCTGTAAGTATTATGCCACTTCGCCTAATGCACAGCCTTGGCATTCCAGTCAGCAAGTTGGCATCTACGGGCACAGTCATTTACGGATTCAACACCAGCGGGTCAAGACCTTTGGGGAAAATCCGGATAAAGTGCCAGATGGGCGATCTAAAAACGGAGGTCACGTGCTACGTGATTGATGCTGAGACATCCTATAACTTACTATTGGGTCGGCCTTGGATCCATAGTAATGTTATAGTTCCCTCCACCTTACATCAGTGTCTGAAATATGTCGACACTGATGGAAGGGTCAGGACGGTGGTCGCGGATAAGCAACCATTTAAAGGGTATGAGAATTACTTTACAGATTCTCTCCTTTATGGTAATGAATCCGATACGGAACCATCGATCCAGGGCACGGACAGCGGAGAAGAAGCTGATTCCGAGGCCGGATTCGATTACAATGGTGGTTTTGTTCTAAATGACATTGTACCCTTTGTAATCAATCTCGACGACGAACAATCATCAGATGGCGGTTGTAACTGGCAACTTGCCGATATTGAAATAAATCATGATTTAGAGTATTCCTTGTCTCTTGATGATGCGATAAAGGGATTGTACGATAATCCTAATTTATGTATGCCGCTCCGATCATCTTATGTAACGAAGAAACGCCTTCAGCATTCCTTCGGAACAACTCAGATTATCCCTGCCAAAATAGGGGGACAAAAGGCAGTGATATACGGTAAAGGAGAAAATCTTCCGGTGCCAGATCATTTCCTAAGAGAAGATGAAGATGACGACAAATCTGGTCTGCACTTATCTAAGTATAGTCCGGAAGCGCGTGTGCTCATGGAAAAACAAGGGTACGACTTCACACTCGGAGAGGGTTTATACTTCGATCGAGGTTCTCGTGTCCCAGTCAAAGCGGCGTATGTACCAAAGGGGAAACCAGATAATTATTACCATCACAAGAGAGGCCTAGGCTATGTCTCATCAGACGACGAATGTGGTTGGCAAATCATAGATCAAATCACCAACAAAGCCAAAGATGGGTATTTCCCAGATTCTTCAGCTGAGGATTCAGACACAAGTTTGGGAGAAATGTTCAAGACCTTAATGTCGAACATGACTACAGCTGATCCATCTACGATAGAGGATGACGATCAAATGCAAACGTGGGAGGACCCATGGGTTCATCACTTAAACATGCAGTATGGTGATAGGTTCGAGCAAAGAGAGCCACCCACCGAAGATGAAGTAGTCCAAATTAATATGGGCGATGAAGCCAATCCAAAGCCCATATTCATCAGTGGTAGTCTCCCCTCAGATGAGAAGGAAGAGTTAATTGCCTTGATTAGAGAGTACATTGATGTCTTCGCCTGGAACTATGAAGACATGCCAGGGCTTGACCCCAATGTGGCAATGCACCGCCTCGACATCAAGCCGGATGCCAAACCTGTCAAGCAACAGCAAAGACGATTTCGTCCGCAGATCATGGAAGCCATCGAGGCTGAGGTTAAGAAGTTGATCGACTCAGGATTCATCCGAGAGGAACAACATCCAGACTGGTTAGCCAACATCGTTCCCGTCATGAAGAAAAATAGCAAGATCAGGATTTGCATCGACTTCAGGAATCTGAACGAAGCATGTCCAAAAGACGATTTTCCTCTCCCGATCACGGATGTCATTATTGACAATACATGTGGATTCGAAAGAATGTCCTTCATGGACGGCTTTTCGGGGTATAATCAAATCAAGATGCACCCAGACGACGAGAAACATACAGCATTCAGGACGCCCCTCGGTATCTTCTGCTATACGGTGATGCCTTTCGGTCTGAAGAATGCGGGTGCCACATACCAACGAGCGATGACTAAGATTTTCCAGAAGCACCTCAGGAAAACTGTTGAATGCTACGTTGATGATTTGGTGGTAAAAAGCCGCAACAAAGCAGATCACGTCAAAGACTTGAGAACGATGTTTGATCTCATGCGGAGTCATCAATTAAAGATGAATCCCACAAAATCCTTCCTCGGAATGTCCAGTGGAAAATTCCTTGGATTCGTCGTCACCACTAAGAGTATACACATTGACCCAGACAAGGTAAAAGCGATAAATGAATTGCAACCCCCGAGGAATCTGAGAGAGCTTAGAGGATTGCAAGGGCGTTTAGCTTACATCCGGAGGTTCATCTCAAATCTATCTGGGAAGTGCCAACCATTTTCTAAGCTAAATAAGAAGGGCGTGTCTTTTATTTAGGACGACGCCTGCCAAAAAGCATTCGAAGACATCAAGGCATATCTGATGAATCCCCCTGTTCTTGTTGCACCAAAATCAGGTAAACCGTTCTTGATTTACATCAAGGCGATGAACCATTCGATAAGTGCTTTATTAGCACAAGACGATGATAATGGTCACGAACAGGCAGTCTATTATCTAAGTCGGACCTTGATAGGCGCCGAGTCTCGATACCCGATGATCGAGAAAGAATGTCTCGCATTGGTGTTTGCGGTACAGAAGATGCGACATTACTTAGTTGGCCAGACGATTTATGTCATCGCTAATATTAATCCGGTACGGGTATTCATGACTCAACCAGGTTCGATGAACTGGCGGTTGGCAAAGTGGGCCCTCCTCTTGTCCCAGTATGATTTGCACTTCAAACAGCAGAAGTCAGTCAAAGGACAAGCGATTTGTGATCTTTTGGCGGCAAGTCCGACAACAGACACAGTTGAGGTATATGATGATTTACCAGATGAAACCCACGAGGTTAATACCACATCACACCAACAAGTATGGCAGTTATACTTCGATGGTGCTTCGAGAGCAGTTAATAAGGCAGTAACCCCTGGATGTCCTAAAGTCACCTCCGGAGTTGGAGTGGTCTTAGTTTCCCCAGGGAAGCACGTGATGCCCCGAGCTTATTCACTGACGAATCCATGTTCCAATAACGTAGCCGAGTACAACGCGCTCATCATTGGACTCAGTTTCGCCAAAGAGCTGGGGGTCGAGTATCTCGAAGCTTTTGGGGACTCTCAATTGATAGTCAACCAAGTTCGTGGAGAGTATGAAGTCAGGAACCCAGATCTGATTCCGTACCACCAGGAGGCCATCAGAATGGCAGATTCTTTTGAAGAATTCTACATCGAATACATCCCACGTCTCCAGAACGCTTATGCGGATGCACTGGCAGCACTAGCAGTATCACTTGCGCAATCGCCCGAAACTGAACTGCTAGTCACAGTAAGATCATACCAACTCTGCGTACCCATATACGATATGGATATCGAAGAGGAGGAAGATAGAAACGTAAACGCCAAAGAGGTGAACTCAACCCAAATCGGGTCCGAGTCCCGAGATTGGCGTTTTCCCATCATCGATTACGTCCAATACGGTATTTTGCCGGAAGATGTAAAGGAAAAAGAATCTATTCGCCGAAGAGCACCACGGTTCTTTTACAATACCGAGACCCGTACGCTATATCGCAGGGGGTATGATGATTTGCTTCTCCGATGCCTTTCGAACGAAGAAGCAAAAGAAGTTCTTAAGGAAGCACATGAAGGAGAATGCGGTGTGCATCAGCCTGGTCCCAAGCTGTATGATCGAATCAGAAGAATGGGATATTTCTGGCCAACAATGGTTCGTGACGCGATCGAGTACGCCCGAGAATGTCACGCTTGCCAAGTGCATGCGAATTATATGCACCAACCTCCGGAGCGATTGCACACATCAACCACGTCTTGGCCATTCGAGACATGGGGTATGGATATTGTCGGTCCTATCTTTCCTCCTTCAGTCAAAGGTGATCGATTTATTCTCGCTATCACCGACTACTTTTCAAAGTGGGCTGAAGCCATTCCGCTTAAAGAAGTGAAGACGAACAACGTCATCAACTTCATCAAGCATTATGTTATATACCGACACGGCGTGCCGAGGCGGATCATTCATGACAACGGTCCGCAATTCATAAGCAACGCATTCATCAGGTTCTGTGACAAGTTCAAGATTCAAGATGTTTCGTCAACGGCTTATTATCCCGCTGCGAACGGATTAGCTGAGGCTTTCAACAAGACGATCATCAAGATCCTGTCAAAGCTTGTGAAGACCAATAAGCGAGATTGGGACGATAAACTCGGCAAAGCGCTCTGGGCTTATCGCACCACAATACGCACTCCTACAAGAGCCACTCCATATTCTCTGGTGTACGGATGTGAAGCTGTGCTACCGTTAGAGATTCAAATCCCCTCCCTTCGGATCGCTCTCGCAACGGAGATGACGACCGAAGAACATCATCAAAAACGTCTTGAGGAACTCGAAAGGCTGGACGAAAAGCGCTTGGAGGCCCAACAACACATCGAGTTCTACCAGGCTAGGATATCCAGGGCTTTTGACAAAAGAGTCCGCCAAAGAAGCTTCAAGGAAGGAGATCTGGTCCTCGCTGCTCGCCGACCAATAATCCTCACCTCCAAGAAGAAAGGTAAATTCGAACCTAAGTGGGAATGACCGTTTGTGATAGATACAGTCTATTCGAACGGCGCTTACCGCTTAATTTCTTTAGAGGGCATCAGGCAATTAATGCCAATAAATGGGAAGTTTTTGAAAAAGTACTATCCCTAGTACGTTCAAGATAACCCATTTATCGGGAAATTCCTTGAAGAATATTACACTTAATATTCCAAAGGATAACCCAAGTTCACACCACCAAAATCCCTCACTGATCAATTTCAATTGACAGCGAGTCCACCAAAAAGGTCCATTCTCAAGTCGGAGTCCCCTTTCGATAAACGAAAGAACTCTCTTTCTTTTCTCTTTGGTTTAACCCTTTCATGGTTATAACCGAAGCTGAAATTTCACTTCGATAAACGAAGAACTCTTCTTTCGATCAGATAACCAATCCTATGAAAGGTAAGCTTATCTAGATCTTCCGGATTCTCGGAGTGGAGATCCCACTTCTAGTTTCCTTCTTGCACTGGAAATAGAATATAAAATTCTTCCTTTCCAGAAACAAGGAATAGAATATAAAATTCTTCCTTCCTTGTTCAGGGAATAGAATATAAAATTCTTCCTTCCTACACCAACTCCTTTTCCAAAATTTATAAAATTAGGATTCATCCTAGGAAGTTTATCCCGAATCCTAAGCAGGGATAAGTCTGCGCCTAACACGCGCTGCCGGTTTAGTCTTTTTCCGATTGAAAAAGACACCAGAGTTCGATTCTGGGGTATTTTATCTTGAAACCTAAGCAAGGATAAGTCCACGCTTAACACGCGCGGCCGGTTAGTTCTTAGCCGTTGGAAAGAACACTCGTCCACATATTCAACACTGTGGCAGGTTGTTATTAATAACACCGAAATCCATGCCTCACACGCATGGGGAATTTTATCCTGAATCCTAAGAAAGGATATGTCGACACTTAACACGCGTCGCCGGTTTGGTCTTTATCCGTAGAAAAAGACACCGGAGTCTAACTCTGGGGTATGTTATCCCGAAACCTAAGTAGGGATAAGCCAACGTCTAATACACGTTGCTGGGTAGCCTATTCCCATAACAATGGTAAAGTCTACATATTCAAAGTTGTAGCACAAAGTCTAAGGGAGTTCATTCCTTTAGCGCAACGTCACATGCGGAACGGATTAAGATAATCTGCATGTAAGCCCGACTCAAACGGTAGTCGGTAAGAGCACATCAAATCCGTTAAAGGCTGAGGATTTGCCAAAAATCCTAAGTCAACGTCTCATACACGTTGCTGTTTAGTCTTTTCACAGGAGAAAGACGAGGTCTACGTATTCAATATCGTAGCACTAAAAAGAGTTAACTCTTTTAGCTTAACGTCACGTGCGGAACGGATTTAGACAATCCACATGCTAGCCCGACTCAAACGGTAGTCGGTAAAGGCTAATCAAATCCGTTAGAGGCTGAGGGTTGGCCAAAAATCCTAAAGCCAACACCTCACACGTGTTGCCGGGTAGCCTATTCCCGTAACAATGGCGAAGTCTATGTATTCGACATCATAGCACGAAGTCTCAGAGAATTCAATCTCTGAGCGCAACGTTACATGCGAGCGGATTTAAACAATTCGCATGCTAGCCCGACTCAAACGGTAGTCGGTAAAGGCTCATCAAACCCGTTGATGGCTGAGGGTTTGCCAAAAATCCTATGAGTATTGTGGTCAATCATTTCAAACGGAATGACGAATCATAATAAAGTTAAAAAGGAAATTTACTAAAAGAGTCAAGAGTCAAAACACTCGGCAAACAAAATCACACATCAAGCCCATGGCTAAAAATCTGCTGACTGAACTTAGACAGCTTATCATCATAAGCTTGACTAAGTTCATCTCTAATGGACTCCTCGGTAGCGGCAGAGGTCTTCGCAGCAGCCTCCTCTGTCTCAACCAGCTCCTGCTTTAAGGATGTCAGCTCGTCAGTGTAGGCGTATAAAACTGCCTATAGGTCCCTTAGCTTAGCTCAACAAGATGATTCGACAAATCAACGGACATTCGAGCGACAAAGCGACGAGGCACGCAAGCAACGGAATACGTTCGCACGTGGAGATAAGCCAACGTTTCGGGGAATCACCGAGT
>BQKN01042535.1:0-54773 GCA_022839385.1 Asparagus kiusianus
ATATCATATTTTATATTTTGTATTTCAAATTTCAAGTTTTGTTATTATTAAAAGGAGAAGATTGTTAGAACGTTATTCGGGTAGAACATTGTTCATGCAATATCTCTTGTTTGATTAATAAAAAACTCTTATTTGCTATTGATATGTTTGTGTGATGAAATATTTTAGGTATAAAGAGTTACGAACAAGTTGCGCTTCAAAACAATGAAAAAATCAACACGAACATTGATTTTATCCTTTGAAATATTGATAGTCATGAGGCATCATCGATGGTCAGTCAAGTCGTCAATGGGCTACATGAAGAATCGGAGAAATAAAAGTCAAATTTTGGACCATAAGTGGTCTATAGTCGATCATCAATGATCGCAAGGACCATCAATGGACTACAATCCTAGAAATTCAGAAACCAGAATTTACACAATCGATGGACTATAGTCAACTATCAATGGTCATTAATGGATCATTGATAATTATGGCCTATCTTTGATAGTTTGCATGCGATTTTGGCAGTTTTGAAAAGATTTTAAGATTCAATCTCAGTCGTCCATTAATAGATTTGGATTTCTATTGAAACTCTAATTAGATGATCTCTTTCCTATATTTTTAAGGCCTATTTAAAGGGGAATTGAAAATGAGACTTAAGAGCAAGAAGCTAGAAGGCAATTATATAAAAAAAGAGATCTTATTCCAGGGTTTGAGAGTGAGAGAGAGAGAGAGAGTTTGATTTGAGAATTTAACCCCTGGAGCCTCGTTCAAACTTCCTCTCATCGTGCTCATCGTTGAAGAATTGTTTTAGAGAGGAGAAGTGTCAAACTTCCTCTCATCGTGCTCATCGTTGAAGAATTATTTTAGAGAGGAGAAGTGCTCTCTGCATTCAATTTTAACATCGTTTCTTCACGAATTGTCATCTACATTGGTTTGAAGAACAAATTGATAAAGGACTGTAAGATTGTTCTTTTGTACTTTAATTGTTTTGGTTTGTTGTATTTCAAAGAGTTTAACGGTATACTCAAGCTGGGATAACTGAGCGTTGGTCTACTCAAGCCAGGTTAATTGAGGGTTTGACTAACTAGAGTTAGGTTTCTTCTGATCATTGTGAAAAGTTATGTTAGATGACTGATTTCGAATATATTTTAGGGTATGATCTTTGAAGCCTAGTGAATTGGATTGTGATTTAGTTGAACTCTGGTCATAGTGAGAAAGACCCTTCATGAGTGGATGTGGCATTTTAATCTAAACTACTAAGCCTAGTGAACCGGGTTGTGATTTAGCTGAACTCTGATTATAGTGAGAAAGGCCCTTTGTGAGTGGATGTGGCATTTTGATCCGAACTACTATAAAAAATCTCATGTGTTCGTATGTTGGTTTGCTTATAGTTTTTCGCTTATTATATTATTGCTGCTTATTCTGATTTAGGCGAAAAAATTTAGCAATCTTATTCACCCCCTCTTCTAGGCTTGCATCCTAGTTCCTTCAAGTAGCACTGACCCTGTCAACTTATTCTACCTTTCGAATGCTATTCCTCGTTTCTTCAATATCGGTCCATTACTCTCCTCCCTCCCTCACTTGAGCCACCATCAACATCCCTTATCTGGCATCTACTCTTTAACCCACAGCCTCCTCCTCTTCTGTGATTCGAAACCCACTTACCACGTCATCAACCCCTTCATCGAAGCTAATGTCACTTGCTTCATATTTTGGATATGATCGAAAACAAACTTCCCTGTTTAGTAGACTAGTTGGATTGCACGTGCAATGCACGTGGTAAATTTTTAAATAAATTTCATTAGCAAACAAATATCATGTCAGAACAGAATATGTTTCAAGAGTAATATAATAGGACCAACCACCACGAGCAACAAATGAGAAACATATACATATACACACCAACATAGCAATTAATGTCATGTACACTTCAGCTTCACCAGCCAAAAAATTCTTGGAACGACTTAAGGATGGAAGGCATTGTGGCAAGAGCCACCTGCAAGCAACATAGTTTATTTAACTGTCTGATATGTGTTGCTAGTAAAATTATAGTTACTTCCATGTAAAAATATGAAAGGATGAAAGGCATATGTTTATATTAACGAACAAAATCTGGTACTAAGAAAGTTAACTTAAAGCACATGTCCAAATAAACTGTATTGATATATAGTGTGAACCGAGTAGCATACTTTGATTTGCACATAAAACCTCATGAGGAAAGGTAACGAAAATAAATGAGAGCATATCCAACAAAACATCCTGCATAATAGTTTAACTGGCCATTACAATGATAAACAAGAAGCATCCTTATAACTGCCACGGGCAATTAGAGCCTTACAACTATATACAGTAGTTTCATGAGCTCAAAATACTCTGCGACTGGCTGCGAGTTCTTACCGTAGCCCTTACATTCCTTCCTTTTGTTTCAGAACGAAGTGAGCAAGTGCGCGAAGGTTCAGAAGACCGATTACTTGATTTTAGGAAAAGATCTAGATTCTGCTGGTATTTCTCTATGTCTTCAGAACTCACCATTGAATCATGTTCTGAAGACCCCTTCTCAAATGTTAGTTTGTCTTCTTCGTCATCAGACCATTAACCGTTGTCTTGGCTATCTCGCATGGCTAGGTCTTCGTACTCTTCATCAGACTTGGCTGAGTCTTCATCAACGGAGCCCTCCATTTCCATTATATATTAGGAAAAAGCAATCAAACCAGCATATATTAGGCAGTGATTCCATTATTGTCATTCGAAAACACTGTTTGGCGAACTACTATCCTTAAAAGTTTTTTTAATCAAACTATCAGGAGCAAGCGTGCTACTTTTTATTTACTTATTCACTTACTATCATTTAAAGAATTTACTACAGAAAGAGCAGCTACTATAAATCACTGCCCTTCATTTATTTACTTACTATCTTGATGCTAAAAATAATTTACACTGAACATCTCATCTGGTACCGAAAAGGGTCTTGAATTCATACCTCTTCAAGTATAATTTCTTTCTTGTCTCCGTTGCTTAAATCATCGTCATCACTATATACATCAACTGGGTCGTCATCTCCTTCTTCTTCGCTGCCTGACACTGATAAATCTTCCTTAAGCTGGAAAAAAGAGAGGAGGTGAATAAAAAATAAGTCACAAAATAACAATTACAACAATCAGAAGGTAAACAGTAATCATGGAAAGTTTGCAATCCTGCCACAGACAAATTAAAATTTAATTGGAATTTTCTGTCATCTAGCAAGTAGTTACATCATAAAAAGGTGACATCTAATGAGATCTGGTCATGTATAATTCAGTCTATGGTAACACTTTGTTATCAGTGAAAACAAATGGTATGTATATTGAAATTGATTGTTAATAAAGAAATAAAATTAACAAACAAATGTATATTTTGAATACCTTTCGTAAGGAGGGAGCTCAGAACAAAGTTGCAAACGATAGGCATAGAGTCCAGATTTCTTAGTCCAGATTTCACTAGGAGGGAGCTCAGAACAAAGATGCAGATGATAGGCATAGATCTCAGTCAATCCACACACATGAAAGCCATCATACAGAAATATTTGGCATTACACTTTTGAATAACATCTTATAGAATTTGTCCATGATTTGAATCCTTTTTTTCAAAGACTCATCAACATAACATTGTGTCGAGATAACCCAAAAATATTTCAAATGCATTTTAAAAGTAATAAAGTCAAGTATTTGTTAAATATATGTAGTTAGCTTAACATAATTGAGCGATAAGTTTAAGCTAATAACTGCTAAAAAATCAAACCATGCAATATTTATGAGACAACTATATGTGCATATGGTTATAATTCATAAATTATTCTAACAAATAACATTCATAAGTTAATCCTCATAAAAGCATACGAAAAGATAAATAAAATTCCTTCAGCATATTTGTAAATGTATTGAAAATTTAAAATTGTTCATGTTAAATTTTTTTTTTCGTTGATCATTCCTTCTCGACCTTTATCTTCTTTTTTGGTAATTCAAGAACTGCATCATCGTCTTCAATGTTGATTGTGTTGTCTTCTTGGAGTTGAATTTCTTGTGCTATTATCTTTCCTTGTGCCCGTTCATCCTTTGAGTTTTCATCTAACTTCACAAGGAACGTGTATATCTTTCCAATGTTTAGCACAAACTTTTGGAATAACGAACTCTGATTATTTTTCTGTTTTAATGAGGAAACAATTAATTAATTATACATGAAACATATGGTTTTATATGTTTAAAATATAATAAAGTAAGAAGTTACCTCTTTTATATCAGCCATGAATTTTTGTGTCTTGCATCCTATAAAAGTTTCTGTTGCGTCAAAAAGTGTCACTCTTGCAGAATCCGTCTCATCTTCAACTATGATTTTAACTACATACCTACATTTTGTATTATCATTGTGCATTAGATGATATTTGCATAATTAATTTTTATATTTTTCTTTTATGAGTAATTGATAGTAATTTACCTTGGTATACTGTCTTCATTTGTATTTTGGCAATTTTGACATTTGTCATAAATAGATTTTTCAACCTTTTTGTTGCAGTCTTTGCAAGAGTAGTACCAAGTCTCATGCCTATTTAAGATGTTAGTTATTTTTCCCGTAAAGGTGCCATATTGTGCCTGTATATTTTTAAAAATTTAGTTAGTTATAATTGTAGTTTATATATATGTAAAAATAAAAGAATTGATTCAATAAATGTAAATGTAAATAAAAAAATATGAAAATTATTTTAAAAACTAATATAAAATAATAATGGAAAATCCAGTTGAAAGATATTTTTGATAACTTTGAGATATTTAAAATTTATATGATTATGGAAAAAAATTAACCATTAAAGTTAAGAAATCACTTCATGTTAATTTTATAGGTTAAAACTTGAATCAAATTTATTTATCTTATCTTGTTTTTAAACTGAAGCCCTTGATTCATTAATATTTTATAATAGAATTTATAATAACATACCTCTGAAGTTGTTCGTGATGCTTGGATAATTTCAGCAATTTTCATTTTTGATGCATTTTTGAATAGCTTTGATGGAGGAACAATGGTCTTGATATCATCTTTGGAATGAGCCCTGCATACAAATTTAAAATTTTAGAAATTTAATTTATTAAATAACATTTTATTTGGAATTACCATTCTTGCATGTCCTTAGCAAGCTATATTTCAGGGTTGATGCATATTGTTGACGCAATTTGCGAAGTCATGCTCATCTCCCCTGAATATTTCATAGTTATAATTAGAATTTGATATTTATTGATAATTAATTTTCAATTTAATAAGAAAAATATTTTACCTTTGTACAATGAAATTTTAAAATCTGACAATGCTATTATAGTTGTGTCATTAATATTTTCTTCGATAATTGAGCCTTCATTTTTAGCTAAATCTTCGAATAAAGTTACGCACAATGTTATCCCACTGTTTAAGAAAAAGAAGACATTTTTTGTTAATATATTATATTTTTAATAACTAATTTATTTTGAAATAAAAGCATGTGTGTATACTCTTTATCTATTATGATGATGTATCTCCTTGTGTCCTCCTTATTATATCGTGTAACGTACTTGATCATAGGCTTCACATTGGCTACTATTGCAAGAACATCTGCACAAAAATTTATAACAAGTTTAAAAATCATTTATAAGTTATAAAATGGAAAATTAAAAGTTTTTTACAACTCGTCGCTTGAAACTGCAGGAAATCGACAATTAGGGAAAATTTAGATCAAAAGGAAAGGAATGAAGAACAAAAAGGGTAAAGGTTGAATTGAGCAAAATTAAAGATTAGAGCTACGTTTTTGTGTAGCAGAGTGAACATGACTTTATGAAAATTGGTTGTTTGACATACATGACTTTAAGAAGGCTATTACTATTGTGACTGAGATAAATTTATAAGAAGGGGAGTAATATAAAATGCACTAAATATTTTTTATCAAAAAATTTTAGGCAGAAAGGTGGATCAATTTCATGAATGGTGTAGCCAATTAAAAGAAGCCAAGTTCATTCCAAAGAAATAAAAAATTTATGCAAGAAAGGGCATTCCACGTGTATAAAACCTTTTTTTCTAGAACTCCCTCTTTTAAAGGGTAGATAGATAGATGATTATTATTTCTTATTTTTGTGCCCTTGTATTTTCTTATTTTTGTTCATTATAGTTGATTTTGTACGCATTGTTAATATAATCCATGCTTCTTCACCAGGAATCATGGTAATTATCTTCCTAAAGATCTAGTAATAAGTCCGACTCAGGTTTTGCTTTTGCCTCCCCCTGCATGAGATTGACTCTAACTTCTCGTAAAATGTTTCAGGTGTTTGGTGCCCTTGCTATTGCCAAAATGCTTAGCGTCCCAATAGTAATGTCATATCATACCAATGTTCCAATGTGAGTCAATATGCAGCTTGTTTATTTATTTATTTTTTAAATTTCTTTTTTATTTTATAAATTTCATCCTTGACAAACCACTCATTGTGACCACAATGCTAGACATGTAATTAAACACATGTTTTAACTACAATGCTAGACTTGTAATTAAACACAGGTTCTATGTATCTTGCTTTCTATCTGTGAAGTTTATGTTCATCTTATTAATATGTTCAATATATGTGTATTCAATAATATGTAATAGAGAAAAATAGCAGCACGTAACCAGCACATGACGAAAAAATAGAAACACATAGAGAAAGCAACACACAATGGACACACATTTTAGTACAGCACAAAGTGGTATCAGATCAATAATAAAAGTAGGTAGTAAAATTGAGTGAGATGACAACAAGATAGTTCGTTAAGACAGCATTAGACAACACCAAATGTAGAGACAGAAGGAGAAAACAGAATAAACACAGCAATATAGCAAATAATAAAGATCACATGTTAACGACAATGTAAGATAACACAGACAGGGAGAGAGTAATAAACACATCACATCATATAGTTTATAACAGATCAAATGTAAAAGAAAAGGCATGTTGCAAAATGAAATAAAAATTAAAAGGGCAAGGTGTAGACCATATCAATAATAATATGTAGTCAACATTCGAAAACAACATAAATCATAGATAACAATTGTTGGCCTTCTTGTTTTGATGATGTTTAACAAATAATTTACCACTAATGTTGTTTGTCTAGTATTTATGTTTTTGTATTTATTGTAGACAAACAACGTGTTGGAGGTTGGATGGATTGCGCTTCAACGATCATATCCAAAGGAGGTTGGCGAAATGTCGGTGAAGTTTATGCAACTCAAGTTAAAGATCAAGTTCAAGCTTCATCCGCAACGTGTATCAAGTTGAGCTTATTGAAGATCAAGATCAAGCTTGGGTAATTTAGTTTAGGATTTATATTATGTGTGTTATATACTCTAAGCTCAATATCTATACACACACATTTTATTGGTTTCTTCACATATATATATAGTTATATATATATATATATACAAGTTTTGGTTTTTATGCATATATATAGTTTCATATATATACATACATGTGTTTTTGAGTTTTCATGTTTATAATATGAAATCATATATTTCATATTTATTATTGTGTTCTAGTTTAGCTATATAGATATGAAACAAATTTACATTCATATACATAATCATATGTTTCATACTCTATTGTGTTTTTGAAAACATTGCATAGAATATGCAATTTTGTAAAAATATTGTCTTATTAGTTTATAGACCTCAATATCAGTTTATACATGTTTTACTAAGTCTATAAAAACATTTCACAAAGTTTCAAAAGTTGGTTTATGTCAAAACATCAAATTCAAGTATCTCATATTTCCATGTTTTGGACTATTTTGTAAAATGATGATTTTTTCATTTGGGAGGTCCTTTCTGATAACCAGTCAATGTAGCATGTTTATTATCATGTCTACAATCATTCCCCAAAGTTTTACATTTTTTAGAATTTATTTGATATTTTTAAACAGCGTTTTAAAATCAGATATACAGTTTTCAGCTTCATTTTTCATATGTCAGTTTTCGGTCGACCGAACCGGTCGACCGAACCTGAGTTCATATGCTCACTGGACGACAGAGAGTCTGTCGGTCGACCGGGCCGGTCGACCGATGAAACTTCCGGTTGACCGATGAATTTTCCGGTCGACCGACGAGAGCTTTTTCAGCTTCCAACGGCTAGTTTTCTTACCGTTGCTTAGGGCTGTTTTTTTGTCTTTTGCTTAGGCTTTTAGCTGAGTTCTTGGGAGGCTATATATACCCCCATTGCATTCAATTCTAGCCTCTAACAAGAGAATGGTTTAAAAGATTTTAACAAGGGTTTAAAACTTGTTTAGTGTTTGTTTAAGTTTGTTTTAAGAAGCTTTTAAGCATCCGAGTGTTTCGGTTTTGTGATTCAATTCTACAAGAGCTTGAGGAGATCATCTATTGGTATTTGAGCATTCAACTATTCTCCCTCCAACTCTTGATATATTGAGAAGTTTTCTAAACTCTATTTCTAGCTATTTTATATATTTGATTATCATTGTTATTTAGCTAGAACTACATTGAGTTTAGTTTTAATTTATATCTCTTTGTTCACACACAACCTTTTGAGCTTATTGTATTTATATTCATAGTATAATTTGGGGTTGTGGGTTTGTGACTAAGAGTTGTGCTTAATTGAGTTCTCACCTTGTTTTGAGAACAATCATTTGTTATATTTGTGCTTATTGTGAGAATCACTTTGTAATACACTTGTACACCGAGTGAGGAGTGTGTGGTGTGAGTCGGGGATCATCCCAAGAGGAGTAGCGTCGGTTGACGTGCCTAGAGAGAGGTTGTAACCGAGCACTTGAGGGAGACACGGCTAGGTCCAACACTTAGTGGGTGTAGAGTGTGATTGCATAGTGTTTGTTGTGCGAGAGTTTTCGGTGAACTTGAAAACCGAGTGTGTAAAAGAAGTTCCGACTTCCAAACCGGATTGTGTTAGTGGATTTCTCCTCGGGAGTGGGGAGCGGAGACGTAGGACGGAAGGTCCGAACTCTGTGATCATATTGCTTGTTTGAGTGTGCTTTGGCGTTCATTCATATTTATGTTCATATCTTATATCGCCATTGTGCATTGCTCATTTCTATATCATCCACTATCTTGTTTAGATTGTTTACCCTTGTGATGTTTATATATCCTTGCATATATTTCTATCATATAGGATATATCTCATTGTTCATATTGCTTATCCTAGTTCATATATCTTGTTGTATTTCATACTTGCTAGGATAACTTGATAATTAATTTTAATTGGCATTTAATCGGATTAGATTAGCATAAGACCCTAATCACCCCCCTCTAGGGTCCAACAACAATATGTAGTCAACATTCGAAAACAACATAAATCATAGATCATAGTAGGATATCACAATAGCAGTAGACATAAAGTATTACAATAATAGTAAGAAACAACAAACACATGAAAACACACATAACAAAGAGATGATAGAACATATAATGTATCGAGAAAATAGGTAGAATAACAAACAATCAATGATAATACAGTCAAAGGCACAAAGCATCAACAGGTTAATAACATAAGCACGGTAGTTCAGCGTAGTAGTACAATATGTAATACACAATTCAGGTGAACACATCAATTAAACAGTCAGAGGAGCAGAAATATCAGATACAACACATTGATAGTAGTTAGAAGTGAGAGTTAAGCAGTAGTTAATACTTACAACAAAGCATCACATTTTAGTAAATGTACAGTATAGAAGAAGGACATAAGTTATAGAGTAGTGGTATCAGAGCATCAATAAATGCAATAGACACAAGCACATAGAAGTAATAACACATAAGTACAACAAGAGTAACAAGGAACATGACAAAAGTGACCAGAGAATGTGCCAGTTATAAGAAATGAAAATCATGGTTGAAGCCTCAAAGGAGTGTTAATGGGCAAAGAGTACCAGAATGATCCTGGATGAAAAGCTTTGTTTTTATCATTTTTATGTTTAGCCTGTACTGGGAATAAGTTACTGCCAGAGTGGAGAAAGAGTAGAGTTAGCTTGTAAACTGTTGTTAGTTCTTTTACAAGCTTTTCTTATGGTCTTTGTTTGAATTAAGCTGGTTGTGCTGTCTCACGCCCTAGAAATCACTCGCGATTTAAGATTAGCCTAGCAATCACTTAAAGAGAAGTAAATGTAGGGCACCAGCAGATGATCTTTTCACACCTATCCAATTTTTCTGATATTTGTAGCTTTTAATTAAAAAATTCTTTATTCTAATATTGAACATTTCTTAACCATTTCTCTGTATTTGATTAACATTTACTTTAGATTTTGAATGATATGCATGCTTGTCATCTCATGATGTTCACAGGTTTCAGAAGGGGATTCTGACGATGGTTATGATTCAGACACCAAGGTTAAACCCACATACTATCCCGAAGGTTGGTACATGGATGAAGATGGTCAGCTCTCATGGTTTAACGCTGGTGTCAGAGTCGGAGTTGGTATAGGCTTAGGAATGTGTGTTGGACTTGGGATTGGTGTTGGACTCCTCATGAGCTTATATCAAGCAACCACCAGAAGTTTCAAAAGACGGTTCTTCTAAACATCTGGCGTTTTCTTGTAGAAATTGCTTTGAGAAAAGCTCCTCAACTGCCTGCAATGTAGGCTCTAGTTTTGGCATGCCACTGTATAATAAGCCTTAGAATCATAAGTGTTGAGTAGTCTGTTGTCTATCTCATTTCTTTGTGAGAGAGTTATATGCATGTAGGATGAGATGGGGAAAGTTTCAGATAAAGCACAGAAATCTAACCATAATAGAATTTTTAGGTTTGCGGGATTGCGTGGTGTATTTGCTGTAAGTATGTGCACTTGGAAGAGGCTAACTATGCCTGTGTGCGGGAGCAAAAAAGAGCGGAAAACAACCATGAGATGTAAATTAACGATCTGTCTCAACACTATAATCTGTTATTATGAACTGAGTTCCAGATTCTGATAGGGATATATTTTTCCATAAATAAGTATGGTCCAGGAAAGAAGGCTGTTAACAATTTTTTTGGGGTAAGTAAGGGCTTATATTCTCATTTAATAGAGTACATACTCCCTGTACACTCTTAAGTGACTCAACAAACAAACAAAGTCACATCCCAATCTAAGAAAAACCTATCTATGTATCCAAGATTATACTCCCTTTGCATCAAAGAAACAAAGAAATAAGGTTTATATTTAAACTTCAATCAACATAAGGTATAGTACACGAATTCATAGTAAGAAGAGATGATTAGAGACTCCAGAACACAAGCGTGAGGGAATGAACAAGGTTGTTTCTCAATAAACCTACTCAGTATCTCACAAATCACACAAACACATACAATAAAAGTAATGGTGTCAGCAATCATATAGTAATGTTATAATATATTGAGCAACCAAAGTATATATTTACTCAGGTTTTTATGAATCTCTGTATATTTACTGCATTTTTATGAATCTAATATAGTGTATGATGGGATTTAGTCAAAGATAACAGGTTTTTTATGATGTTATCATAGATAATATACAGAGATTCATAAAAAATGCAGAATATGTATATTTACTACATGATCATGTTTTTAGATGTTATCTTAGATGTTATCATAGATAATATATAGAGATTCATAAAAAATATAGAGTATGATGTTATCTTAGATGTTTTTTCGTCTCTCATTTTCTTTTTGTTGTTGTTGTTGTTGTTCTTCTTGACTTTTAATTCATCTGATTTTTTCCTGTCTCTCCCATAATTTTATTGGGTTATCTTTATGATGGCTATATTGCTACAAGACAAATGAGGTAAGCATTCATGTTTCCATATCCTTGCATTAGTAATGTTGTCAGCAATCATATAGTAATGTTATAAATCACATACTAACACATTCAACAAAACCACTTAAAAATATGATATTATCGTATATGCTGTAAACAATCTTAGACTAATGCAAGTTCTCAATAATTCACTTGCCAATCTTAGACTAATGCAAGTTCCCAATAATTCACTTGCTACTAACTATAAAGTATTTAATTTAATTTTAAAAGGATCAAATCATACCTTCGACCTTCGCCAATGATTCTCCTTCTTGATCGTAGCCGATGCCCAAAATCTGAGAATTGAGGAGATGATGGCAGAGGGGTAGCGGTGATGATGAGGATAATAATACTCATCTTTGGCAATTAATGAGTTAAGAAAGTGGGACTGTGTCGCCGATGAAGAAGCGTAACCGAAGGAGCAATTTCGTAACCGAAGGAGTGGAGAATGAAAGGAACGAAGGCTAGGGCACCCGATTTCTTTAACTCTGTGTAATGATAAGGTGTAAATTTGTTATATTTATAATAATAGTTGGAATGATATTTTGGGGTTGGGAAAGTTTTTCAAGAACTCCCTCTTTTAAAGGGTAAATAGATTTTAACTATACTCTGCTCACATGCAAGTAAGACTTTATCATCGTGTCATGCACACGAATTTGTTTGAAACTACTAGGACTAGGAAAAAAAGAAGGTAGGGTTTTTCAAAATTGGTCCCATACATCTATCATGTTTCAAATTAGCCCCTAAACATAGAAATAACTTTTACGTCATAAGTTATTTAGAATTAGTCCCTCAAATCATTGAAATTGCTACTAAGTTCCAAAATTCTTAGTTTATTCTGAAACTAGTCCTTTTAACCAAGAGCAGAAGTAGCAAACTAGAGCGGGCTCTTTCTCTCAAGTCACCAAAGTTATTATTACCTCAATTCTCATTATTTGTTTCAAATTATTCTCGTTACTTGCTAGCTCTACTATTGATTTAACGGACTAATTTTAAAACAACTTAAGAATTGGGGTACAGAATAGCAACATCAATGCGTTGAGGGACTCATTCCTAAATAGCTTAAAAATTATGGGGGCATAATAGCAATTTCATAGACTTGAGTTACTGAATGTCAAAGTATGAAAGATGTAAGGGACTAATATCAAAAGAAAATGCAAGAAAGGAAAAAAAACTTTGCAATTTCCAAAGACAACTGGTACTCTACTGCAAAAAGTACCCTCAACTTATCCTTCACATTCGCCAACAAAAAAAACTCCAAAGCTCCTCCCCTCTTCCCTCTCTTATCCCTTCTCCTCTTCCACCATGGCCGCCCTAATCTCACCTCCGTCAACTTCTTTCTCCCCCAACCTCTCGTTGCTCCACAGGAACACCACACCGCCCCCATCTTCATTCTCCTTTCACTCTCCCTTCTCCTTCTCCCGTCTCTTCACCCTCTCTCCCCCCAAAAGAAATGCATTCAGAGCTTCAGCAGTTGCAGAGCAAGAGAAGGCATTGACCCCTGAAGAGGGATATAAGAAGGAGTTGGCGAAGCCCTGCGAGCTCTATGTCTGTAATCTCCCCAGGAGTTGCGATATCTCTGAGCTTTTGGATCTCTTCAAGCCTTATGGAACTGTTCATTCGGTTGAGGTATGTGAGATTTGAGATGGGTCTGTTTCGTTTGGGGATTTTTTTTTATGCCCATGATTTGTTTTCCAAAATGCTTCACTGGGTTTTTTTTTTGAAAATTTAACTTTATATCAACTTAGACAAAATTAGCGACTTGAACCCAAATATAGCTACTTATACATCAAATTAGCAAGTTAGACCTAAATATAGCTACAGGAATGCAGTTTTTGAGATGGGTTTGTTCGGTATGAGGGATTTTGGATGCCCTTGAATTGTTTGACAGAATGCTTGAGTGGGTATTGTAGTTTTGGTTTTATGTTGACTCTTGGTTCAATGCATCTATGATGGCATAGTAGAAAGTGTTTTCAGTTATTGTTTATACTGCTCTGTAGTTGAAGTTATTTATACATTAGCTCAAATATTGCTTCATGAACTTTGCAAAGTGAAATAGAATTCTTGTTTCAGATGACACAAGCGATACAAGCCTGTGTTACGTTTGATCATTACTAGATTCTATGGTACTTCATAATCAGCTATATGCGTGGAGTTTGTCCTGGATTGGCTATAAAAAGAAAGGTTTCTAGGTTCTTATGCGGGACTCTAGTATGTAACATAGAAAGGAAACAAGAACTACTCTATTGCTGACATTTGTTATAACTAGCTTCCATGAGTATTGGCATCTGAGAGCTGATAATACGAATAGTAGAATAATAAACCTGCAAACTGCAATCACGTCTCCTGCATTTTGAGCTTGAAATTTCCCTTGCTGCTACAAGTGGAAGTTTGGGGGGTGGGGTGTTCGCACTATGGTCAAGACCCGTTTATGCTTCTTTCTCAAAGTAGAATCTGTTATGGATATGATATACTACAAAAACACAGACACACAGGTCTGTGTTTATGTAGTTTTATTTTATGCATATGCCTTTTGCATGCACACCATTATCGCACGACACAAAAAGATTATGCACGCTTGAAAGAATGTTAAACATTTAATATGACCTCAGGAAAACAGCAGGTAAGAATTTGTAAGAAGTTACTGTTCCTGGTAACTTATGAGCACTTGGTCATTATTGTGCCCCATACTTCAATGACTCAGCAGGTATCCACTTCTCAAACCAATCAAGTTGTCTCAATTAAATTGTTGTCTTGACCCTGCATGCCCCCTTTCTCTCAAGGTACCGAATTTGAAATTTTGGTTAGTCCCTCCTTCAAGTGCATTTCAATCCAAACAACTAAAACGAGAGGGATAGGAAGGTAGAGCCAAACAATACACGGACTTACCTAGGGTTTCATCTCTAGTGCTATGGACTCTCGATAATTTTGGAATTATGCTTGCACTAACATCTTCACCTCTTTTTCCTTCTGTTACTTTCTTGATTCTTGTAGTTATCTTTATTCACATTATCCATTGCTCATATCATTTCCAAATTATTAGCTGTTAGTAGAAATTTACCAGTTTTGGCTTTATGATATTGTCAGTTGCTGATATTCTGAAATAAGCCATAGGAAGTTAGTCCTCCCCCCTGCCCTCCACAAAAAAAGACGTAATCATTACCTTCTATGGGTCAAAATAATTCAAGAACAATGGAACTGATAACAGATCCATCTCTGTTGCCCGAACCTTCAAAGGCCCTTTTTCAAGTCATAGAAACATTGTTGACCAATGTCAGAAATGGAAGATTGTCAGAGAATGTGGTACCAGCAGAACTGTTGCTCAAAGAGCTAATTCGAAGATGTGCAGTGCCCTAGAATGCGATAGAAAATAGGGAAATAAAGAGATTGAAATGGATTGTTACATAGATAGTGTCACGCCCCGCTTACCAAAATACCAAGGAACCGAGACGCGAGCAAGCCCGCGAAGTATTAGATCAAGGAGAATAAATAAAAACAAATATTTCTCCTCAACCTAATACGCTAAGCGTCAAGAAATAAATGCAAAGACACAGGTCCCCGATCACAGATAGCAAGAATAAAATAGACAAACTCAGAACAAAATGATACATATCACAAATTAATGAATATCATCCAAGACATCATATTCGGGTCAACATGCCCTTATACAAAACTATCCAACTGAATACTGGAGGGATAAAAATACTCTGATCTAAGGAAATGAAAGTGCTACAAAAAAATAAACTGAAGGAATAACTAAGCTTCGGCTTCTTCTGCTCCGTTTGCAAGACACTCCTGCTGGAAATATTCTGGCTCTGGCACATCTCCAAGCTGAACCTGTTCTTCCTCTAAGTCTGACGTACACCAGAGAAAACAGGTGTACGTCAGCGTGTATAGCACACAACAAGATCCCATAAGGAAGGTAGAAACGGTCGAACGACCAATGCAAGAACAATAATAATAATAATAATCTAAATGAAATCCACCACTAGAATATAATAATCAGAAGAATCTAAAATCGATCGGTAACAAGGTCATGCAACTAGCGATCAGACTAATCATCCAAGTAATGAGGTCATACTACTAGACATTGTATAACAGGTCACTGGTACATATCTCACACAGAGTCAACGTTCATATCATTGGATAACTGACTGTTCACAAATTCCCTACGTGTATCTAATCCCGCTACACATGCGGCCTAGAGGACTATACGCAATCCGTTTTCTGCCTGGTTCGAACTTCAAACAGAACCCGGGTGACGAAATAAATTTCTCACTGACCAAAGTGATGTACATACTTCATTTTAGCCCTACAAACCAACCCCAGTGGCGACACCAACCACTGGCGCGAGCCTGGAAGATACATCAACAGCCTTATCCGATCACATGAACCATGACTTTCCCACCCCAACTCTCTTGTTTTTCTAAGTTAACATACACACAGGTTTCTAAGTCTTAAACAGGACACACCAGGCCATAATAGTCATGAATTTCTAACGGTTCTCAAACATAACGAAAAGGAATAAATGCAACTAATCATGTACAATAATATCATAGCATATCAGATAATCAAAATTAAGAATTTGAATCATAAAATTGTTCTAAAATAATCTTCTAAAATAATAAAGTTATTTACTTAAAATAATTCCTTTTACAATTTAAATTCTTTAATTTAATTTCAAAATAATCAAATTTTCCAAAATAAGTTCTTTTCTAATTAAAATAATTCTAAAAATAATTTTTAATATAATAAATTCATAAATTCAAAAATAATCTTTTTATAAGATAAATTCTCATTATTTCCAAAATTGTCTATTTTCCCAAAATAATTTCTTTTTTTAAAATATTTACCATTCTAAATGATTTCTTCCACAAGATAAATTCTAAAAATTATTATAATTATTCTAAAATGATTCTTTTTTCCAAGATATTCCTTTTAAATTATTATAATTTTCCTAAAATAATTTCATTCTTAAATAAATTCTTTTTAATTAATATAATTATCCAAAAAATGATTCCGCTGCCCAAATAAATTCTTTTAATTTGTCATAATTATTTTGAAAATATGAATTAACATATTATTATGATTTATCTAATATTACTCATCAAAATATCTCACGTAAGCAATTATTAACAGACCTAAAATTACAGATAATTCATAATAAATACAAAATTCAGATCTGAGCAAATGGGATCTTGCCTCGGGTACGTCATCAACTGTAGCGGGGGTCGTCGGGGTGGTTGTACGACGTTACGACGGGTTTCGCGGAATCAACGGCTAAAATTACAACTTAGAGTGTTATTACGACGTGTGATATTCAAACAAATATAACGATGTGTAGGTAAGGAGCCCAAGTGAAAGGAATATACCGTGTGATAGACAACACGAAGGGCTACGCACCGGTGAAGACGGTGACGGAAACGGAGATCGGAAGTGGCCGGAAAACGCGTGCGAAGTTGGCACAGCGCTGCTGTTTCAGCGAACTGCTTGCCGTCGAGCGATGTTTCGGACGATACCGAGAGAGATAGAGAGTGAGTTAGAGAGTGATACAAATTGAAGGTGATAGGCAACATGTAGGTCTACTCACCGGAGAAGAAATCGACGAAAACGGAGATCGGAGGTGATCGGAAAGTGCGCGCGAAGTCAGCACAAAGCTGCAGTTTTCTGCAGTGCAGTTTGTCGCCGTTCGGTCGCTGTTCAGGCTCGTTTCTCGCTGCTCGGAGTTTCTCCTCGCTGTTAGGGCTTGCCGGAGGTGGGAGGAGGTTGTCGGGGTGTCTCCGTAGGCTTCCGACGTTGCTGGGGGTGGTGTAGGCGGTCGGACGTCGTTGAGATGTCGGCGATAGCAAGTGTATAGGGCGGTGCCGAGGTTCGGGCAGCGCGGAGGAAATGGAGGCGGGCTCGGAGCTGAGGCGAGACGGTGCTGACGACGTGAGGAGATGGGAGGGGCTGTTGCGGTTGGTTCTCAGGGCGTCGACGGCGTCGGTTTGAAGGAGGAGTTGTTGGTGACGTAGGATGGTGGTCGGAGGAGGCTTGGGTGGCGACGTCTTCGAGCGAGGGAGGATGGTGGTGTTGGAGGGCTGAGGTGGTGGCGGTTGAGGAGGGGTGGAGGCTGGTTGTGGTGGTGGAGAGGAGGAGAGGTGTGGGGATGAAGGAGGTGAGCTTGGGCTTCTTGGGTTTGCTTGAAGAGAGAGAGAACGAGAGAGAGGAAATGAAAGAGATGAAGAGAGGGAGTGAGCTAGTGTGTGGTCTTTGTGGGGAGGGAGAGAGATATAGAGAGAAAAAGAGAGCATGGGAGATAAAGAGAGATGATTGGAGAGAGTGAGGAAGATAGGAGAGAGAGAGTCAGAAGGGGTTGGTGGAGCTCGTGGGCGGCTCTTTGGCGGAGTGTTTCGTCAAAAGAAGCGGGAAGAAATGAGTGTGCGAACGTGTTGAGAGAGAAAGAGAGAATGATGAATTATTCTAAGGAAATGGAGAGAGACAGAAACTATTGGGTTTGGCGGATTCGGCATGGAGCGGCGCTATTGCATAATTAAGGAAGTTAAATAGGAAAATGTGAGTGCTAATGAATTTTGACGTGGAATACAGGAAATATTGTACACGTTGTGCTGGGGTGTTATGAGCTACAAGGATATATTTATTTTCAGAAGGTTGAAGTTAGCTGTGTAATGCGTCTGTAGATTAACTGCTAACAACTATATATATATAGAGGTAGGGAGATAAAGGGTGCGGGCTAAAATTAACAATAAGATCATTAATAATGATAATAATTGCAATATTGCATAATTAATTAAAACTTTCTAATACAACGATTTAATTTATAATTAGCAAAATCATTAGAATAAATATAAAAATAGATATTTAAATTATAGAAAATTCTAGAAAATTGAGGAAATACAAATACTCTTTTAAAAATAAAATTTAATATTTAATAATACCAAAAAAAATATTTAAATCAGAATCAAAAAATTACGGTCCTTACATTCTAGCCCCTTTAAAATAAATTCTGTCCTCAGAATTAAAATAAAAGTAATGCAAATAGAATCCAAGGACATAGATATGAAACAATATCCATAAACAAAGGAGAATGTAAAACAAAAACGACATAAGGTATGATACAAGATGTGACAGCTAAGATATCGCTATCGCATTTTAGACTCGTAACAAAGTCCAAACAAATACTATGATACAAACATATTTAACTGTGTGAACTTGTTATACAGTACTTTTAAATATATAAGCAATCTAATCAGTATGAAGTATAAGATAAGCAATAATATAGAATCAAAACAAATAGGTACACTACAAATAAACAATCATATAGAGTGAATAATACAAATAATATACAAGTATTCATAGAAACAAAGTAGAAACATATTAAGAAAGAATAAAATCAAGAACAATAAATCTAAAGCAAACACAAAAATAAGTCAATTAAAATAAAAACAGACAGAAACATAAACAACATAATAAGAAAAGTCAAAAAATCTAAAATACATAACAGTTTAAATGAAACATAATAGCAGGGTATAACAATGGTTAATCAAAAACAAAAAAAATTTAATTATGAAAAACACAATCAATACATGTTCAAACTAAAGATATCAAAAACACAATGTAAGATATAAAATCAATAAAAACGAGTAAACGAGCGAAAAAGCAAACATCAACAGGATCATATAACAAAATAGAATAATATAATAATAAGTATAAATCAAGGATAATAGGAAAAACAATCATAAAGCAATTAGAATAATAATTCATACAAAATAAACATAAATAACTAATAATTTAATAAAATTAAAGACAACATAACAACACATATAAGAAAAACATATAACTTGATAATAACCAAATAGTAATGATAACAAAACGCGTACGTGAAAAGTAAAACGTGACCAAAATCAAACATGTATAAATACATGTACAATACGTAGAATTAATAAAATAAATGTAACACAAAATAAAAATAATTACACTATATAACGTGACCACAAACAAAAATTATAATAAATACTGAATCACAATAAGTATAGCAATACGTAATTTTAGGCGTGAAAGAAAATGAGTAAGACTACACTGCATAAAATATAAGACACACCAACTACAAAAATATTACGACTAAATACGTAACCAAAATAAAATATGTAAAAACACAAAAATCAAAGTTAAACAAACACACACATTGTAACAACCTTTAATAACCCTATACACAAACTATAAAGCCATAACACCACACACTCACACCGAAAAATAACAATTCATATTCAAAGAAAAATATAAGAATAAAACGATATTGATATAATAAGATATACGAAAAAAATACAAAAATAAGAGAAACAAAACAAAAGAGTAACACTATATAAAATAACACAAGTCAAAATAATAATAAAAAAAATACCAATCTGGCAAGGAAAAACATAATTGTAGGACTCAATGCATTCAAATAAGTAACGAATAAATTGACAGTATAAAACTCAAAATAAATTAACATATACAAAAACCGTAGAATTCATTGAAACATAATTGCTTATTAACAATACTGACACTTACAAACATATTACTAGAGAAAGAAATATAATATATAAAAACAAAAAAACTATGAAAGGTAAAATAGGTATATAAGCAAATGAAAACATAAGATGATCATATTTTCGTATAATAAAACACCGATATATTTTAGATAAACATGTTTACACAGTTGATAATAGAAATAATAAATGACTATAAATCAATAAAAATAACACCGTAAATATAATAATCTACGTGAATACACTATGATGAAAAAAGAATAGTAAATATAAAAATAATAAGAAAGTAAAACACAACACAAGTAATGAAAATAATGAATAGAGAATGAACAACAAACATGACACAATAAAAGACATAAATTTATTTGAAAATACCATAAAATAAATACAAAAAATAACACGCGTATACAATATATATTGTTACAATGACGAGATAATACATATTGAAAATAAAGCAACAACAACAAATATGTAATTATACTATAAACAACCCATGAGTAAATAATATACATACACAAACACTATTTAGAATAATCTTTTATATTAGTTATAAAAGAATAATAACCAATGACACGAGATAATATAACAAAACTGTATATATGAGATAATGTAACAAAACTATATAATTAGTAACTCAAACCAAACCTAACAATGTGAATAATTATTTGAATATCAAAATAGAAATACATTGCTCTTAGAAATAATGAAACCAATGTGAACATACTAAAATAATCTAACAAGACAAAACTTACTGATAAAAACTATACACTGAAAATGTATATGATAAGAATATACTGCATATGAAGAATATTAAAATCATGAATATATTAAAGTATATCACTAAAAATACGAACAATATACAATAATCTAAAACATAAGTAACTAATAGATGATATGACAGAAAAACGCACTCATACACAATTTAGGTATGCTAAAATATATTTAACACAAGAAAATAATCTGTATATCAGATATGCTATGTAATGACTATATGAAATCTGGAGCAATGCAAAACACTTAATGATATAATTTGAACAATTAAAAATATATAAGTAATTTTATATATTTTTATGAAAAACACACAATATAACACTGTGTAATACATAAAATAATATAATAAATAATACAGAAATCAATGCAATCAAACGATATATAAGTCAAATCAAAGAAAATATAATTGTAAAATTAATAACGCATATGTAAACGACCGATACGAGGATAGAGGAGTTATGCAAAGATAGGGTAATCGCGAAACGATGGAACAAGAACCGTGAAAAACTCCGGAGTCAAAGAGTGATAAGATAGGGACGAGACGATATCTATCAAGAAAATAGGATAAAGGCTCATGAATAGTCTGACGGATGAAATCATGATATGTATCTAAATTGTCCGTTATATTCTTACTAGTGAGGACTCGGGACCGTGACCTGCGTGGGCTACCACTAAAACCTGTCACGCCTCGCTTTCCAAAATACCAAGGAACCGAGACGCGAGCAAGCCCGTGACGTATTAGATCAAGGAGAATAAATAAAAATAAACATTTCTCCTCAACCTAATACTCTAAGCGTCAAGAAATAAATGCAAAGACGTAGGTCCCCGATCACAGATAGCAAGAATATAATAGACAAACTCAGAACAAAATGATACATATCACAAATTAATGAATATCATCCAAGACATCATATTCGGGTCAACATGCTCTTATACAAAACTATCCAACTGAATACTGGAGGGATAAAAATACACTGATCTAAGGAAATGAAAGAGCTACAAAAAAATAAGCTGAAGGAATAACTAAGCTTCGGCTTCTTCTGCTCCGTTTGCAAGGCACTCCTGCTGAAAATATTCTGGCTCTGGCACATCTCCAAGCTGAACCTGTTCTTCCTCTAAGTCTGACGTACACCAGAGAAAACAGGTGTACGTCAGCGTGTATGGCACACAACAAGATCCCACAAGGAAGGTAGAAACGATCGAACGACCAATGCAAGAACAATAATAATAATAATAATATAAATAAAATCCACCACTAGAATATAATAATCAGAAGAATCTAAAATTGATCGGTAACAAGGTCATGCAACTAGCGATCAGACTAATCATCCAAGTAATGAGGTCATACTACTAGACATTGTATAACAGGTCACTGGTACATATCTCATACAGAGTCAACGTTCATATCATTGGATAACTGACTGTTCACAACTCCCTTACGTGTATCTAATCCCGCTACACATGCGGCCTAGAGGACTACATGCAATCCGTTTTCTGCCTGGTTCGAACTTCAAACAGAACCCGGGTGACGAAATAAATTTTCCACTGACCAAAGTGATGTACACACTTCACTTTAGCCCTACAAACCAATCCCAGTGGCGACACCAACCACTGACGCGAGCTTGGAAGATACATCAACAGCCTTATCCGATCACATGAACCATGACTGTCCCACCCCAACTCTTGTTTTTCTAAGTTAACATACACACAGGTTTCTAAGTCTTAAACAGGACACACCAGGCCACACTAGTCATGAATTTCTAACGGTTCTCAAACATAACAAAGAGGAATAAATGCAACTAATCATGTACAATAATATCATAGCATATCAGATAATCAAAATTAAGAATTTGAATCATAAAATTGTTCTAAAATAATATTCTAAAATAATAAAGTTATTTACTTAAAATAATTCCTTTTACAATTTAAATTCTTTAATTTAGTTTCAAAATAATCCATTTTTCCAAAATAAGTTCTTTTCTAATTATAATAATTCTAAAAATAATTTTTAATATAATAAATTCATAAATTCAAAAATAATATTTTTATAAGATAAATTCTCATTATTTCCAAAATAGTCTATTTTCCCAAAATAAATTTTTTTAAAAATATTTACCATTCTAAATGATTTCTTCCACAAGATAAATTCTAAAAATTATTATAATTATTCTAAAATAATTCTTTTTTCCAAGATATTCCTTTTAAATTATTATAATTTTCCTAAAATAATTTCATTCCTAAATAAATTCTTTTTAATTAATACAATTATCCAAAAATGATTCCGCTGCCCAAATAAATTCTTTTAATTTGTCATAATTATTTTGAAAATATGAATTAACATATTATTATGATTTATCTAATATTACTCATCAAAATATCTCACGTAAACAATTATTAACAGACCTAAAATTACAGATAATTCATAATAAATACAAAATTCAGATCTGAGCAAGTGGGATCTTGCCTCGGGTACGTCATCAACTGTAGCGGGGGTCGTCGGGGTGGTTGTACGACGTTACGACGGGTTTCGCGGAATCAACGGCTAAAATTACAACTTAGAGTGTTATTGCGACGTGTGATATTCAAACAAATATAACGATGTGTAGGTAAGGAGCCCAAGTGAAAGGAATATACCGTGTGATAGACAACACGAAGGGCTACGCACCGGTGAAGAC
Organism: Asparagus kiusianus; assembly: GCA_022839385.1. Lineage (NCBI taxonomy): Eukaryota > Viridiplantae > Streptophyta > Magnoliopsida > Asparagales > Asparagaceae > Asparagus > Asparagus kiusianus. The sequence goes on from BQKN01042535.1 coordinate 23,753, forward strand.
GGTGGCGGAAACGGAGATCGGAAGTGGCCGGAAAACGCGTGCGAAGTTGGCACAGCGCTGCTGTTTCAGCGAACTGCTTGCCGTCGAGCGATGTTTCGGACGATACCGAGAGAGATAGAGAGTGAGTTAGAGAGTGATACAAATTGAAGGTGATAGGCAACATGTAGGTCTACTCACCGGAGAAGAAATCGACGAAAACGGAGATCGGAGGTGATCGGAAAGTGCGCGCGAAGTCGGCACAAAGCTGCAGTTTTCTGCAGTGCAGTTTGTCGCCGTTCGGTCGCTGTTCAGGCTCGTTTCTCGCTGCTCGGAGCTTCTCCTCGCTGTTAGGGCTTGCCGGAGGTGGGAGGAGGTTGCCGGGGGTTGTCGGTGTGTCTCCGTAGGCTTCCGACGGGGCTGGGGGTGGTGTAGGCGGTCGGACGTCATTGAGATGGCGGCGACAGCAAGTGTATAGGGCGGTGCCGAGGTTCGGGCAGCGCGGAGGAAATGGAGGAGGGCTCGGAGCTGAGGCGAGACGGTGCTGACGGCGTGAGGAGATGGGAGGGGTTGCTGCGGTTGGTTCTCAGGGCGTCGACAACGTCGGTTTGAAGGAGGAGTTGTTGGTGACGTAGGATGGTGGTCGGAGGAGGCTTGGGTGGCGACGTCTTCGAGCGAGGGAGGATGGTGGTGTTGGAGGGCTGAGGTGGTGGCGGTTGAGGAGGGGTGGAGGCTGGTTGTAGTGGTGGAGAGGAGGAAGAGGAGGAGAGGTGTGGGGATGAAGGAGGTGAGCTTGGGCTTCTTGGGTTTGCTTGAAGAGAGAGAGCACGAGAGAGAGGAAATGAAAGAGATGAAGAGAGAGGGAGTGAGCTGGTGTGTGGTCTTCGTGGGGAGGGAGAGAGATATAGAGAGAGAAAAAGAGAGCATGGGAGATAAAGAGAGATGATTGGAGAGAGTGAGGAAGACAGGAGAGAGTCAGAAGGGGTTGGTGGAGCTCGTGGGCCGCTCTTTGGCGGAGTGTATCGTCAAAAGAAGCGGGAAGAAATGAGTGTGCGAACGTGTTGAGAGAGAAAGAGAGAATGATGAATTATTCTAAGGAAATGGAGAGGGACAGAAACTAATGGGTTTGGCGGATTCGGCATGGAGCGGCGCTATTGCATAATTAAGGAAGTTAAATAGGAAAAGGTGAGTGCTAATGAATTTTGACGTGGAATACAGGAAATATTGTACACGTTGTGCTGGGGTGTTATGAACTACAAGGATATATTTATTTTCAGAAGGTTGAAGTTAGCTGTGTAATACGTGTGTAGATTGACTGCTAACAGCTATATATATATAGAGGTAGGGAGATAAAGGGTGCGGGCTAAAATTAACAATAAGATCATTAATAATAATAATAATTGCAATATTGCATAATTAATTAAAACTTTCTAATACAACGATTTAATTTATAATTAGCAAAATCATTAGAATAATTATAAAAATAGATTTTTAAATTATAGAAAATTCTAGAAAATTGAGGAAAAACAAATACTCTTTTAAAAATAAAATTTAATATTTAATAATACCAGAAAAAATATTTAAATCAGAATCGAAAAATTACAGTCCTTACAGATAGTGAGGCTTGTGTTTTAACAGGTTGGAGTTGAATATGAATCATTGACCGAAACAAATAAGCAACTGAACTCATGATTTTGCAAGCATGTGCTATAAATTTGCCTGTATATGCTCAACATGCGGTTTATGCTAGCACAAAGAGGGTCGCTTGATGCTTTTCATGTTGTGTTTGCTTATGTGACTGCCTAAATGAACTTTACCTTACCGGAATTAATATATTAATATCTTCTTGCAGCAGAATTTAATTTACAAACAGCAGACAAACATGTATATGGGTTGGATGTGGACAATGACGGTATCCGGAAAAACTGGATTCCAATAAGAATTAGATATGGATAACAACCATATCTGTCTGTGGTAGATTAAAAGGGAATTAACAACAAACTGCTTAAATATTTTGTAGATTTCACTGATCTCTGTAGCACACATTTTTAAAATATCTGTCTGTGGTAGATTAAAAGGGAATTAACAACAAACTGCTTAAATATTTCGTAGATTTCACTGATCTCTGTAGCACACATTTTTAAAATCTGAATCGTGTTTGGTATTGAGTAACAAATATATAATGTGTATATATTCTATTGGTATGGTTATATATTTAACTATCTGTATAGACGTATCTAAACATAGATCTTCCCTTTGTTTCTTTAGAACTGAATCCAACTGCGAATAATGTTTGAAATCATATCAATATGTATATAAATTTGTTGTACATAGAGAATCGATATCCACATCGCCTTCCCAGATAATACAAAAATATATTTTATGTGTATCGCTAGTGGCTTCAAATGTCTGCTCCTTAAAATTTGAAGATAAAAGGCCTAGGAAATATTCTACTGCATTCTGATGTATATGCTTAGGTGAGTCCTATTTTGGCTCACATTTAATAGGTCATGGTCACTCAATAAAGGATGAAACTGTTTTGCAGTTTTTTTGAGCTCCCTGTGGAGCTCTATTCTGAACATATATTTATTTCGTCATGTATAGATGAATGATATATATTTTTTGCATTATATTACTTTCATTTTACAAATTTTGTACTCATGGTGATTGGCCATAATTAAACATGTGCATGTTATCACAAGATTCCTTCTTATTGCTTTAAGTTTTTTTCCATATTCAAAGCATGCATTTGTGCTATGTGCACTGTCATTAATAATTTGGGTGGGTTTATTTTAGATCACACTCTTCGCTTTATATAAAACTCCTTAATGCGTTCATTAGGAGATATCTCTCTTCTTTGTAAATAGGAATCTGAGATTTTGGTAATATGAAATAAAACTTTCTTTGTGATAAAAGTGAAGTAATGAAGGTAAATTTAATGGATAACAGCTATCAATAAGTGCAAATTGAGTTGATAAATAAATGTAAAATGAGGTCTTCAGAAAGTAATCTCCAATTTTTTAACCAAAAGACTGAACAGGTAAATAAGGCATGCAACAAATTTACAGTGTAGACAAAATTATGTCATTTCAAATTGTAAGTCAATGATCTATTCTTCTCTTTCATGGACATTTCTCATATACCCATAATTTGCTGAATGTCATCAGTTTCTGGTAGCAACTATAAACAAACAAAATGAAGGTGTCAGAGAAGATTCCACCTGAGATTTCCTCAAACTTGAGGAAAAAATAATGAGATTAGACATCATCAAGTGTAAATTGAACTTACATGTACAATGGGAGAGCTTGTAATGCTAGTAACAAGAATAACAGTGGTAGAAATGGCAAGGCAGACTGGGGAAAGGTACACAACAAGAATAGTAGTGATAAAAATTACATGATAGACGAGCCAGAGTTCTACAATTATGCTTATTATTTCTTTATAGCTGGTGCTTACTATGGAGCCAAATATTAATTTATGGGTGACAAAAAGTTTATAACTGATAATATTGCCGTTTCAGTTTTTGTGTTGTTAAGTTTTGTGAGATTGGTGGGATTCTTACCCTCCAAATTACATTGCAGTTATATGTCTTCAGATGCAGGATGTTACTTTCAGACTAGAATATCACGTCTTGCGTATCTCTATGACTGATTCCTGTGATTTCTGCATTCTGATATTACAATGCAGTATGATTTGAAACTACAGCTTCTTAGCATTTATTGTAATGTAAAAATGTTGCAGATTTCCCGGGATTCTGAAACAGGTGTTAGTCGGGGATGTGGTTACGTTACTATGAATTCAGTTCCTGAAGCCAGATCTGCAATTACAGCTCTAGATGGATCAGTATGTTTATAATTTTTTATTTTCGGACACATATATAAGTTATTTAAGCTTTTCTTTTTCCCCTTTTTTAGCATTTTTTTCTTAAGCTTGGCATTTGTAGGATCTTGGTGGTCGTGAGATTCGTGTTAAGTTTTCAGCTGACATGGTTCCTGGAAGAAAAAATACTGAGGCGCTGACTTCAGCACCCAAATTGGGCATTATCTTTGAAAGCCAACATAAAGCTTATGTTGGTAATCTTGCATGGGCTGTTAGACCTGAAGATTTGAGGGAACACTTTACCCAGTTTGGGACTGTCGTCAGTGCTAGGGTGCTCTATGATAGAAAAGGAGGAAGAAATCGTGTCTATGGATTCATTTCCTTCTCTTCTGCTGAGGAACTTAGAGCTGCAATTGGAGCAAATGGATCGGTAAATGTTTATCTTTTATGTACTTCAGTTCACAATTGCATATGTCCATTCTGTTCAAGTGTTTGGCCCCTTAATATAAGGGATCTTCTCCTTGGTTATGTTTATTTTTTGTACGGGATTTTGGTGGTTTTCATAGCTATCTTGTTCTATAGATTTCAATGTTCTATTCTCATAACTTGTGTTCTTGCAGAATTTTCGTGGACGCGAATTATTAGTGAGGGAGGTTACTAATCGGGAGTGATGCAAGGTGCTAGTTGAAATATTTTATATTATTGGGTTCCTAATCAGAAAACCGTTTTTCTGGTCTGGAGATTATACTTTTACTGCATTCTCCTGAAGATGTTTTTGTTTAAATGGGATTATAGGTACGGACTTACAACCAACCCATTTTTGCCCTCTCTAATTCTAAAGTTCTATGAGTGGAATGGATATGCATGCTTTATCTCTTAGACATTCCTGATAATGTGAATTGTTTTAGTTTAATAACTAGCAAAAATAATTTATTCTTATTTTGATATATGATTAGGGCATTTGCATGGAATTTTGATGATCATTGGCATGTAAGCATAATATGTAAAGATCCATCTAGTACAGTGTAGTAGTCACTAATGTGACAATAGGAGATGACCCTTACAGCTGAACCGGTACAACAAACCAAGTAGCATCCCTCAAACTTTGGGATTAAAACTTTTTTTAGATAATTTAAAAAAATAAAATAAACAATGTTAGTTGTTCCATGACGTTTTTTTTGCGCGGAAGAATTTCCAGGAGGTTTTGTTAAGCTGGAGACTGACTGCTTAGCCACCATTTGGGTACAAATTGCTGAGATGTTCCACCATACAGTTGCTCATTGGTATTCATCATCATTCTCATGATTTAAAGGGTTAATTGTGGACAGACCTGCACTATAGGTCAAGTGCAGATAGAACCCGAGTGATTTTTTTTCACTCTTAAATCACTCAGGGATCTATCCGCACTTGCACAAATAGTACTAGGGGTTTATCCACGCAAATATTGCAGGGGGTCTATCTGCAATTAACCCTAATCTAAGTCGTGCCATAAAACCTTCATGACCTATGGAACTAGCAGCAGGTGAACGAATTTCTTTCAAAGAAAGGCCATAGCCCCTTGAACCTCGGACCTCACTGCGGTCTTGAACCTAGGGCCACCTATAACAAAACCTGTCAGCATAACTAGTAGGCTAGACCTCAGAAGTGTAGGGGCTACCTTATTTCATATTGCAATTTAAGCTCATGCAAACGATGAGCCAACTTCCAGACTCCCTTAGCTTATGGAAGAGAGAGAATAAAGAGTTAAGTTGCGTATCTGCTGAAAAGATTGTGTTCATCCCTATAGCATAAATAAACCAAATAGACAAAGGGAATGAAAAATCCCAAAACCAATGATACTTATTAAGGAATCTATTAGGTGAGTAGACGTAAATTTGACAAGGTAAATGATGATTTCCTATCAGTTCAATTACCTTAATCTTTTTATGAACAAGCTTCTTTTTTGCATCCTTTAGCGGTTGAAGGCTACAGCTGAGTCTTCTGTAGTCCTACATCTCTATTTAGTTTGTTTTAGGCAATAGATCTTTATTGCTAGATTTCCTGCTTTAACCATTAACCTCAGTTTCCTACTTTTAGAAGTTTCTCATGGTAAAGCATATTTGTAAAAAAAATTTATGAAAAAGCAATAATTCTTTTAATTTTTTATATTTATTTGCAAAAAGGCTTATTTTCATTTTAGTACCCTTTGCCCCTTTTTTGTGGTTTGGTGTAAAGGTGAAATCAAATTGAAACATTGATGTATCAAAGTGTTAAAAAATACTTAGCGTATCGAAGTGGAAAGATGGGAAATTTTTTGGGTACCAAAGTGAAAATGAACTTCCTACAAAAACATTGCAATGACTAGATTCTTAGTTTGCACTTCATGGACCATTTTCAAAGTTATATTAATAACTGTACTCCAGTCACATTTCTTAAGCAACATAGCAAAAGATGATATTGTGCTGAAAAAGTTGAGCAATTTGTGGTAACTTTTTTCTGTTTTTGGTTTTGCAGAAATTTTGTGAAGCTTATGGTTATGGCAGATTAATTGTCTAAATCCTTTCCAATAACCATTATGAATATTTAATGTAATAATCTTCTAGAGTTCTTTTTCTTTAGTTTATTTTATTTTATTTTTTTATGTAGATCCGTAAACATTTCTAACTTGAGAGGCAGCAAGGAGAGTTGTTTGGCGAGCTTCTTGATATAATTTCATCAAGTATTTTTGAATCATTGAATATACTTGTTATAAAAGTGTCCATCTTAGTAAGGAGATTGAAGGCTTCGATCCTTAGTCTGCTGGTGTTGAGAATCCTTTTTGGTTCTGAAATATGCAGAGATTTAAGTCCTTCAGTTATCAATGCAGAAATCGATTTTGTTTATCATTGAGTTATATTGGAAACCCGTTCATTAATATGAATACGCGAGAAACCTCTTGCGTTTGTGGAGATTAGGGGAGAAAATAAACAAATCTCTTTCGATTACACCCGCATATCTTTGAATCCTTAAGGCCCCGTTTGGCAAAGGGTTAATGAAGAGGGGTTAAAGAGAATGATTAATGTACTTAGCCCATTTGATAACCCGAATGACTAAATTATTAACCCGTTAAATAAGTTTTATTTTAGCCCTTATGATCAGTTTTAGTGTTTGGGAATAACAATGATTTTGACTATTTTCTTTATAATTAGAAGGGTTAACTCTTATTCCATCTAAATAGGAGTATTAGTAAACCCCTCATTTTGAGGGGTTAACTCATTTTAACCCCTCTAGAGGGGTTAACTTAACCCTTCTATATTTTTTATGTTTGGCAAATTATGGAGGGTTAACTCACTTTAACCCTTATATAGATTTGTTGTGTTTGGCAGGTTAAGAATGGGTTAAGTCTCCTTAACCCCTCACTTAACCCCTCACTTAACCCTTTGCCAAACGGTACCTAAAAGAAGTAGTATTAGGGGCTGTTTGGTTCGTTTTTTATCTCTGTGGAAACCTTTTTCACCGCCTCCACGTAAGAACTTTCGTGGCCACGTTGGATAAAACATTTCCGTTGGTTTATTTTTCCAACTTTGGTTTGTTAGGGTTACACAAGCGAAACTGAAGAAAAATCGCCGCCACATCAGATTTCTTGCTCTCCCACAATTCCTTCCTCAACCTTGTGAAATCGACGGAAACTACAGGCATGTCGGCTGTTTGGTTTCCTCGTTGATTTCTTCGACGAGCTATACTTACCTCCGCGCTCTCCTCCTGCCAAAAACTCCTGCGACCCACTTTGTCCTTGTATTCAGATCTGATCATTGACGACAATAATCAGATCTGATCTTTGCCGATGTTGTTGCTTCATAAATCAAGGTAAAAATTGGTTTTTTTTATTTTCTTATTATTAGTTTAATTTACGACAATGATCTGAGAATTTGGGGGGGGGGGGGGGGGGCCTCTGATCTATGCAATTTTTTGGATTTTTGAATCAATTTTTCTGATTTTTCTATTTTTTGACATTTCACAGATAAGAAAATATGATTAGAAAACTTCGAATACCCATTCATTCTTAACTTCCTCATTACGAGCTTCAGTTCCGACAATGTGATCTACGCACATTTTTTGATTTTCGAATCAATTTTGGTGATTTTCCTATTTTTTTGAGATTTCACAAATAAGAAAATTATGAAATTTCGTATAATTTCTTAGATTTTAGAATTAATTTTTGTTGTTTTTCCATTATTATTGGGAATGTATTACGGATTTATTTTTGTAGGTGAGACATATCAGATTCAATTACTAATAAATATCTGGAGGTGAGGAAAAAATTATAATTTATGATGAGGAGCTTGTGACTGTAGCGGTGAGAATCCCCCTATGATTTCCTATTTTCTAAGATCAATTTTTGGTATTTTTAATTATCTCATTATTAGATAGTATGAAAATGTTAATTGGTTGCGTGTTGTTAATGTAATTTTTCTCATTTTAGGAGCTAAAGTTCATATCTTTGTTATTTATTAATGCTATTTATATCATTGTAATATTTTTTAGTTTGATATTGTAGTAATCCATGTTAGTCATTTGTAATTTGTAAATTGTAAATTATAAATTGTAATTTGTAATTTGTTCAGATTTTGACACAATTCGACTTAGTTTCTAATTGGATAATGATTTTTTGCATCGTAGATGGATAATGATGGTGATTGTTCCGATGAACAAAGTGTTGTAAATATGGTTCAAGGTGCTGCCCTATCCGTTCTAATTATAATAATTACTGTCATAAGAAGAATGCAAGCAAGGCGTAAATCAATTCGTAGTGGTCTAAGTAAGGAAAAAAGAAGACAAGAGATAGCTAGAATTGAGCACATAGAGCGAATTTATAATGGTTTTAGTGATAATTGCGTGAATTATGTTAGAATGAGAAGTGCTTTGTTAAACTAGCGAGTATAATGAGGAACAATATCCTGCTAAAAGACTCAAGGAATATAACAGTGGAAGAACAACTTATAATGACTTTGAACATTCTGGGTCATAAATCTAAAAATCGCATAGTTAGATCTCATTTTATAAGATCAGGGGAGACAGTGAGTAGATATTTCAACAAGGTATTACAAGCAATTATTTGCCTGCGTGGACGGTACATGAGACAAGCCCCCAATGACATTCCCCAAGAGATCATTAACAACCCGCTATACTATCCTTATTTCAAGGTATATCTACACTTTAAGCACATTTAAATGTATAATCAATGTAAGTAAATTTTAATTTAGATGTGTTATACACGTATTATAGGATTGCATTGGAATGATAGATGAGACACATGTAGATGCTATGCTTCCGATTAATCTTGTTACACGATTTCGAGGCCGCAAAGGTGTTACACAGAATGTGCTTGCAGCTTGCACCCCAAACAAGCTGTTCACATATGTTCTAGCAGGTTGGGAGGGGCCTGCAAATGATTATAGGATTCTTCATGACGCATTGTCTAGACCACACCCACATGGATTGAGAGTCTATGATGGTAATTAAATATAGACTTAACTTAAAATTTATGGCTATTAATATTCAACTTGACTTAACAATTTTCTTAATAAAATTATAGGCAAATACTATCTATGTGATGCTGGGTACCCAACCATGCCAGGTTTCATCTCTCCATACCGAGGTGTTCGATATCATTTGAAAGAACATTCAGGTAAAACACCTAAGAATAAAAGAGAATTATTCAATCTAAGACATTCTTCATTGAGGTCTAAGATTGAATCTGCATTTGGCACATTGAAGAATCGTTTCAAGATTTTGTGTGCTAAACCGCATTATCCTTTTCCTATACAAGTAGATATCGTATTGGCATGCACAGTACTCCATAATTTTATTGCAACTGTGGATCCAAGTGATGAACTACTCAACGATGATGAATTGAATGAACACATTGATGGTGAAGTCACTTTCGAGAATGACACTAATTTAGTTGATTTTATTCAAAATCAAACCCAAAGAGAGCAAACTGAATCAAGAAATGAGTGGAAGACTCTTAGGGATGACATTGCTTGGGCGATGTGGGTGGACTACTGTGATATGTGTAATCATGGTGTAACTACAGAGACTTGATTTTTATTTTTGTTCTATTTATGCTCATATATGTACTCAATAACTCTATTTCCATTAATGTTGTTCTGCTTTTATTCATGTTTTACTTCTTTCATCTAACTTTTTCTATTTAATTAGTAATGGCTATAATACTTCATTGAGGGGGGGAGAGATTCAAAAAGGCAAGGGGGTCGTTCCTTCACCTTCCCCACCACCTCAAACCCCTCAGTCTGTGCATCACGGCGATGAGTATTTTCCATTTCAGCAGTCGTACTTTGTACAACGACCTCAAGCATACCCGAACATGCCATTCCATGATAACAGCTACTTTCCAATGCACCATAATAGGGCCATATTCGAACATGCTCAATTCACCCACTTTGCCTCCACAATTTCACAGTCCTAATCTGAGTGGGAAGTAGCTTTCGCACACTAGTGGTAATGGATCAACTCCCAAACCAGGTTCCAAACGGGACCTCGTAGAAGAAGGGGTAGAAACATCGCCAAATCTAAAGAAGAAGAGGAAAAAGACCACATCCAAAAGAAATGGTGAAGTAGGTGGTTCTCAAGGGAACAAACATTTGTTCTGGGATTCCCGTTATGATGATGAGCTCATTCCATTTCTTGCCGATTTGATAAGAAAGGGTTACAAACCCGAAAAAAGCTTTAAGAGAACCGTTTTTCATATGGCTTCTCAACACATTAATGAGAAGTTCAACACAGTTTTTAAGTGGGATAATGTCATGCACCGCATCAAAACTCTACAAATAAGATTTCATGATATGGAAACTTGTCGTAATCTTAGTGGTGCTGGATGAGATGATAGTACGAAGACTGTCATTATGGATCTTGAATGTTTGGATAGATGGATTGAGGTAAATAAAGCCTGGTTAAATAATAGATTTATTTTCTATTTTTAAGCAATTTTTCTAATTAATTAAATTATACTTTTTCAGGACAAGAGCTTTAAGAATGCTAAGCTTAGACAATATGTCAATAAACCATTGAGCATTATGATGATCTCGCCCTTATCATCGGTGATGATCAAGCTACAGGTCAATTTGCTAATGATGCTTGGAAAAAGTTTAGTCGTAGTGAGACCATAAATCTTGGAGATGAGGCGAACTCACCAATGCATTCTCCCCAATCTACTCAAGTACACATTTTAGATGACGAGGACACTCCTCCGCCTAAGGAAGCACCCAAAACATCAAGTTCTAAAGCTAAGTCATCCTCCGCCAAGGTAAAGGCTCGTAAGACCAACCTAGATAGTGAGATCATGCTAAAGATGATGGATAAGATAGATGTATCTAGCACAAACATGAAGTGTGTAAATATGCATTGGACAGAGAAGGTATCCACGATCTTATATGCTCATTCACATGACTTTAGTGTTGCCAAGTTAGATTCATACTACCGTCATCTATTTATGAATGAGCATGAATCTAGACTTTTTATGGGCATATCTTCGGATGGTCAGAAGGAGATGATAGAGTCATTTCTCAACAAAGAGGATTGAAGACTATGATGATTATGGCGGTGCGAGCAATAGTTTATGATTCTAATTTAAGCTTATTTATGTTTGAAAACTTTTTTAGTTATGGTTGAAGACTAATGTTGTTTGGTTTAGAGAGAGATTATGTTTATTTTAGTGGTTGTCGAACAGTATGACAATGGATGAATATTATATTTATATTTGTGCAAAATAGTTATCAGTTTTTCATTTTGTAATATTACCTTTAATAGTGTGATTATTGTGTTGTACTAACCTTTAAATTGTCAATTTTTTTTGAGATTAGCAACATGCAATATCTATTGATATTATACTGGATGGCTAACAATGATGATATTGACCAAATCCTAAGCCTTCATATACAATCAATTTGGCTTGCTGTTATTTGTTGTTGGTATCTATCTTGGTTGTTGTAGGCGTATAAAAATGCTAATGGGTATCTAAATACGGCCCAAGGCAAAAAGAAGATCATCCAAAGATCACAAGAATCAAAGAAATGGCCTCATGCTGTTTTGGAAAGATCAAGACAGTATGGACTGTCTCGCACGCGAGACAGTGTTGACTGTCTCACAGTGCGAGATAGTGTTTACTGTCTCGCAGTGCGAGACAGTGTTGACTGTCTCGTACGCGAGAGAGCTTTGAAATATTCAAACAATTGGTAAAATAATTACATGACACGTGTCCATTAACTGTCAAAGAACGTGGGAAACATCGTGGGCGAGAATCACGTGGATAACTGTCAAAATAACGGAGTTTAGAACGTGGAAAGACAGTTACAGAAGAAACTGACAGACAGTTAATGATTTCCTAGACAGTCATGGCTGTCTCGGAAGCCGAGACAGCAAACACTGTCTCGGCCGCCGAGACAGACAACACTGTCTCGCAGTCACGATTTCTTCACAACGTTGTATTTTTAGTTGAACTTCTCCTGGAGGCTATAAATACCCCCTAGGGCCGTTATTTACAGGGATCGGAGATCTGAGAGCAGAGAGCAAATAGAGCAGCAGACTTGAGTTACTTGTGTGATTCCTTGAGATTTGAGCTTTGACTTGATCTTAAGAAGAGTGTTCATCTTACTTTGATAAGATATTCACTGATTTTCATTCTTGCTTCTAAACGAAGGAAGAATACCAAAGACTCTCACGACCTGTGAATCGGTGGTCCACGAGTCAAAGCACTCCCGGTATAGGCCAAGTCCCACAAAATAGGAATCGATAAACAATTTTTGTGTTATTTTCTAGAGAGTTGTAATTGTCCTTTTATTGTGTAAAAGAAATCTTATAAAAAGACTATTTTCTTTTGAATTCGTTGTAATCGATCGAAGATATAATGAATTCCACAATAGCATCAACTTTCGACGAAAACAAACTGGCGACCACAGTGAGAGCCAACGGTCTCGCTGCCGAGACCATCGTGTCGCAGCCGATCAAGATAATGATCAATGAAGAGATCGAATATAAGTTCGATCAGGCGAAATTTGAGGAGTATCTGTCATCCTCATCCACAAAATCTTCCTCGCCTCGTAAGTGTAGGAAGATCTCGTCTTCCAAGAAGGTTTTCCAGTCTTCAACTCCGATGAAGACTACGAGTGAAAGTGCTTGCCCAACTGTGGCTAAGGATGCTTCTTGCTCCATATCTGTTCCAAATGACCCTTCACCAGTTCAGGGGTCTTTGAACCAAAAATCACCGGCACTGACGAAGAGGGCTTGTCAGAAACAACGTCAGCGCCATGCTCGTCAATTGGACAAGGTCTTAGAACAAACCGGCGGGGTTCGCTACTACACGGACCTAGAGTCGAGGAAGCATAGAGTGATTCAGTTACCTCAACGACAAACTAATCATATTTCTACACAACTCACAACGGAAGAATGGACTCTCGTTAAGAGGGCTCGTTCGACCTTCAAAGAGCGTATACAAAAGCGTCGCACGAATACTGCTTGCACTCGTGCCCTTCATCAACAAACGCAAGAGGGAAAGAAAGAAATGGTGTCTGAAGAGCCACCAAAGAATCGTAAAGTTTGGATCCCGAAGTCTAAACTTGCACAAAAATCAAGTCACCGGGATAAATCTTTCAATTGTCTCGGACATACCCGAGGCAATGACAGCTGTCTCGGCCAGAGAAAAACTTCTAAGATGTCTCTTTCAACACCATCAACATCCATTCCGGGTCCGTCTACTGCGTCCACATCTGCAGTATCACCAGTGAAACCCTGGGTCATCCAGGACCTGTCGAAATTCAAGATTACAACAGCAGATCTCCTCAGTTTGTCACCTGACGATCGAGGCAAAGCTCCGGTCAAAGAATACTCGAATATGCTGAATAAACCCTTAATAGTTTCTTATACTGGGGGTTGTAAATATCCCCCGATTAGAACAAAACAAACCCAAAATGAGAAAATACCAATTCACTCTCGTTTAGGGCATGTAAATACTCCACATTCACAGGCGGTGGGAGGTAAACACATAGCCTTGGATCGCTCAGATACGATGATAAGTCGTCCTGCGCATGTTAACAAGGCTCAAAGGCAGAAGATAGGTTGCTCCAATCATAGTAATGGCGAGCTGTACTATCAAACTAATAAGTCACGAAAAAGGGTTGCTCGAGAAACGGAGTCTCATTGCGCGTGTGAAAGGCTCATTAAGGCGGTACTGACAGAATGCGGTTGTTCCAAAACTGAACCGACAAGAGTCTCAGTATTTCAAAGACTTTCCGCTGAAACATCAAATCCTAAAATGAGGCGTTTCAACAAGAAGAAACCTGCAATTCGGAAAGATGAATTCCCAGAGGTCACTATTAATATGACCGGTAGAGGAAAGCAACATTCGGTTAACCCAGGTCCTGATTTCTCTCCGGAAGGGAGAGTTGAGCAGGGTCTTTCCTAAAGGATGTCACGGCTACAACGAAGGGCCAACCGACGTCGGGATTATAGGAAAATGCATGAAGGGTTATCTTCAGACGAAGAACTATCAGACACTTGTTCTGCGGTTGCCTCGGATGATACTATATCCAGTATTGGACAAGTCAGAGAATCATTTGTAATTACACCGGATCAACTAACCCAGATATTGTAGGAAGCATTAACTAAGCAGCGCGAAGAAATCAGGGCTGAGATCAAGACTGAGATGGAGTTAACGATGCAACAGATGAGAGATTTGCAGGCTCAACAACAACAGCCAGAATCGAGTAAAAAGGCTGAATCTAACCGACGTGATGACCATGAAGATGAAGAAACCATCTTCGTTGATCCTCCTTCTGATAAAGACAATTCGGGGAGCGGTCCGACTAAGTCATCTACTCAACCTTCTCAAATCTATTTAAAGAAGAGTGAGGAAGAGGACAAGAAGATGCAAGATCTTGAAAGCAAAGCCAATGCTCTGATGACAGCCCAGGAAGTGAAGAAAACGGGCATCCCATATCCGTACCCAAAGGAGTGGGATCTGATTCCTTATCCCCCAAAATTTAGTTTGATTAACTTTACTCCTTTTGATTGCAGGGGTTCACCCACTCAATACTTGATTTATTTCAAGTCTCATCTCGGCGCAATATCCGGAAACGAAGCTTTGATGGTCCGGTCATTCGTAGGAACCCTTCGTGGACCTACCTTCGATTGGTACCGACGTCTTAAGCCTGGGAGTATCAATAGCTGGGAAGATATGGAAGGATTATTTCTTACCAATTTCTTTAAGGATGATACTGAGGTCTCCATTGGCACTTTGCTAGATGAGAAACAGAAAGATGGGGAGTCAGTTGATGTCTTCGTCAAGCAATTCCGAAACAAGGCGGTGAACTGTCGGGATCCACTCACAGAGGAATTCATTCTTCAGACATGTCATAATAACTTGTCTTTAGACGTGCTACAAGTCATGGGAGTTGTGCCTTCTAAAACATGGAAAGAATTGAAAGTGAGAGGGGAACAAGCCGAACGTTTCCTCAAGAGGAAGAAGCTTGAAAGGGGTCAGCCACCAGCTAATCCCCAAAAAACAGTGTTTTAACCCTCGAGGTAGAGGAAGGGGGTCCACGGCTGCTGTGGATGCTCATCAAACGTCACAACAACCGCAGCAACAACAACCTCAACAATCATCGTTCTAACTTGCACAACCTCAGAATCAGCAGCCCCCGAGGCAGTCCAAAGCTTCAGAACCCAGGTTCCCGAAAGAATACTCTTTTAAAGATGATGAAGTACCGGTCATCTTCAAGTATCTTTTGGACAACAACAAGATCAAACTTTCACCGGTCACCAACCAGGAAAAAGCGAAGAAGACTAACGACCCGAAATATTGTGCATACCACAGAAGGGTCTACCATCCTACCAAGGCGTGTTACGTCTTAAAAGTGAAAATACAAACTTTGATCAACGTTGGTATCGTGATGCCGAAACCAAAAGAAAAGAAAGTAGGTGCAAATACGGTATCTATTAGCTTTGGTTCAGTTCCTTTATCCTGGTTCCAAGCCGAACCAGTATCAAAGGTTAAAATACAAACCATCAACAATGATCCTCACGGACAGCGTCAAAAAGGACTTGTGTCACATACAACTCTAAATGGCGAAATCCTCTGGGTTCATCCTGATCTGCTTGAAGATGAACAATGGACGACATCCGCGTCTAAGAAGAAATTGAAAATTAAGGGAAAACAAAAGTCCTGTTACGGAGCCTCGACAATTCCTGAGAATAATGATGAAGAAATCCCAGCTCTACCACTTTTCGAGGGGGAGCAAGAATCTTTCTCTACTAGGAGTGGAAATGAATACCGGTTTAATTATCCAAGCGCATCTGAACAATTAGCTGAGCAGGGGGTCGTAAAAACTGTACCTTCTAAGACTTTGACGGAGTTGGGGGTGGTCACAAGTCCACCCATAGCAACCGAGAAGCCTCAGAAAGCTGCCAAGCAAAAGGAGAAAGAACCTCAACAAAAAGAAGTTCAAGTTCCGAGGCAGTCTCGTTTCAATCGACCGATTGGACGAGATAAACCGGAAAGCTCGAACGCTCCATATCGTTTCGACGTCATGGCTCAGTAAGCTAATATCCCAGTAAGGATCACGCTGTATGAGTTACTGCGCCTTTCAAAGGATACCAGAGAAGCTTTGCAAGAAGCATTAGCTGATTCTGAGGTATTTCTCACTCAGATTAAGCCAACCCCTGAAGAGCCAGAGTCATCGGTTCAACATTGCAATCTCGCAGTCACAAAATTCCCTTGCATTGCTTTCACCAAAGAAGATATGCAAGTTAAGAATTCGAAACATGATAGGTCTTTATACTTCACTGGATATATTGGCTCAAGCGTTGTCAACCGGATTCAGGTTGATCCGGGTTCTGTTGTCAGCATCATGCCACTTCGGTTGATGTACCACCTCGGAATTCCTGCCAATAAGCTAGCCTCCATAGGAACCGTTATTTACGGATTCAATACTAGTGGATCCAGGCCATTGGGAAAAATCCGGATGAAGTGTCAATTCGGAGACTTGAAGTCAGATATCACTTGTTATGTGATCGATGCGGAGACTTCTTATAATTTACTGTTGGGTCGCCCATGGATCCACAGTAATCTTATAGTTCCCTCCACCCTCCATTAGTGTCTGAAATATGTTGACACTAACAACGAGGTTAAGACGGTGGTCGTGGATAAGCAACCATTTAAGGGGTTAGAAAATTACTTTACTGACTCCCTTCTTTATGGTACTGAATCTGATACTGAACCATCGGCCTATGGTACGAACAGCAGAGAAGAAGCTGATACCGAAGCTGGGCTCCATTATAGTGAAGGTCTTGTACTAAATGATATTGAACCTCTTGTAATCGATCTTGACGGTGATGAATCGTCGAATGAAAGTTGTAACTGGCAACTTGCCGATGAAATAATAAATGATGATTTAGAGTACTCACGTTGTCTCGATAATATAATGCAGGAATTGTATGACGACCCTAGTCTACACATGCCACTTCGTTCATCTTGTACGACGACGAAATACATCCAAAATTCATTCGGAACAACTGTGATCCTACCTGCGAAGACAGGAGGTGAAAAAGAAATAATTTTTGAAAAAGGGGAATCATCCTCAACTCCCGATCTTTTCTTGGACACCAACTCAGATGGCGAATGACCCGGACGGTATTTCTCTAGGTATAGTTCACAAACAAATCACTACATGAGAAAGCAAGGATATAACCTCTCGCTCGGTGAAGGTCTTCGTTTTGGTCAAGGTGCCAGGGTTACACCCCGTCCTACCTATGTACCGAAGGGAAAACCTGATAATTATTACAGCCATAGAAGAGGTTTGGGTTACGTTCCGTCATCTGATGATGAATATTGCTGGCAAATCATTAACCAGCTAACAAATAAAAGTAAGTATTCATCCGATACTTCAACTTGGGATTCTGACACTAGTATCGGAGAAACGTTCAAAAGATTAATGTCGAACATGACCGTAATCGATCCATCTACTACAGAAGAAGATGATTAATTATCCACTTGGGAAGATCCCTGGGTACATTACATGAATGTTCAATACGGCGATCGATTTGAACAAAGAGAACCTCCTACTGAGGATAGAGTAATCCAAGTTAATATGGGTGATGAAATTAATCCGAAACCTATATTCATTAGCGGCGATCTTCCGCCGGATGAGAAAGAGGAACTAATCGCCCTTATTAGAGACCTTATTAGAGAGTATATCGACATTTTCGCTTGGAATTACGAAGATATGTCGGGACTGTGGCAATGCACAGCCTTAACATTAAACCGGATGTTAAACCTGTCAAGCAAAAACAAAGACGATTTCGTCCGCAAATTATGGAGGCAATAGAAGCTGAAGTCAAGAAACTGATTGATTCAGGCTTCGTTAGAGAAGAACAACATCCTGATTGGTTGGCCAATATCGTTCCAGTCCTTAAAAAGAACGGAAAGATCAGAATCTGTATTGACTTTAGAGATCTAAATACAGCCTGCCCTAAAGACGACTTTCCTCTACCAATTACAGATGTCATTATTGACAACACATGCGGGTTCGAGAGAATATCATTTATGGATGGATTTTCTTGATATAATCAGATCAAGATGCACCCAGACGATAAAAAGCATACTGCATTCAGAACACCCATTGGTGTCTTCTGTTACACTGTCATGCCTTTCGGTTTGAAGAACGCCGGCGCTACATACCAACGAGCAATGACGAAGATCTTTCAAGGGCACCTTCAGAAGACCGTTGAATGCTACGTTGATGACCTGGTTGTTAAAAGCCATGATAAAAACAACCACATTAACGATTTGAAGACGATGTTCGATCTTATGAGGACTCATCAGTTAAAGATGAACCCGACTAAGTCCTTCCTTGGAATGTTCAGCGGTAAATTTCTTGGATTCGTCGTTACTACAAAATGTATTCATATCGATCCTGATAAGGTGAAAGCGATACATGAGCTACAACCCCCGAGAAATCTTAAAGAACTCAGAGGGCTGCAAGGTCGATTGTCATATATCCGTCGGTTTATATCGAACCTGTCCGGAAAATGTCAACCATTCTCTAAACTCACGAAGAAAGGTGTATCGTTCATTTGGGATGAAGCATGTCAAAAGGCGTTCGAGGATATTAAAACATATCTAGCGAATCCACCTATTCTCGTTGCATCGAAATCGGGCAGACCGTTTTTTATTTACGTCAAAGCAACGAGCCATTCGTTAAGTGCATTGCTCGCACAAGACGACGATAACGGTCACGACCAAGCTGTGTATTATCTAAGTCGTACATTGGTAGGAGCCGAATCTCGTTATCCGATGATCGAGAAAGAATACCTCGCCCTAGTATTTGCAATCCAAAAAATACGACATTATTTAGTTGGACAGACAATTTATGTTATTTTCAACGTAAACCCAATTCGAGTATTCATGACCCAGCCGGCCTCCATGAATTGGCGTTTAGCCATGTGGGCCTTTCTCTTATCACAATACGATCTGTATTTCAAGCAGCAAAAATCAGTTAAGGGACAAGCTATTTGCGATCTTTTAGCGGTAAACCCTACAAAAGATATAGCCGAGTTGTACGATGATCTGCCGGATGAAACTCACGAAGTTAATACTACGTCACATCAACAAGTGTGGCAATTATACTTCGATGGGGCTTCTCGAGCAACCAACGTGGCGAGCGCACCCGGATGTTCTAAAATTTCCTCAGGAGTGGGGGTCGTTTTAGTTTCCCCAGAAAAGCATGTCTTGCCTAGAGCATACTCGTTGACCGAACCATGCTCTAATAACGTGGCCGAGTATAATGCATTAATATGTGGACTTAATTTTGCCAAAGAGCTGGGGGTCGAATACCTTGAAGCTTTTGGTGATTCTCAATTGGTAGTTAATCAGATACGAGGAGAGTATGAAGTCAGAAATCAAGATCTAATTCCATACCACCAGGTAGCCACCGAGATAGCAAACTCGTTCGAAGAATTTTTCATCGAGTACGTTCCACGTCTTCAAAATGCATATGCAGACGCATTAACAGCATTGTCGGTATCTTTGGCTCAACCTCCCGATACAGAATAATTAATTACGGTGAGAACTCACTAGCTTATTGTTCCAATCTACGATTCTGCCAAAGAAGCACACTCAACAAGAGTTGAACCTGAAGTTCGAGATTGGCGTTTTCCTATCATTGATTATGTCCTACATGATATCTTACCTGAAGATGTAAGAGAAAGGGATTCGATTCAGCGAAGAGCACTAAGATTTTACTACAACGCTACAACACAAATGTTGTATCGACATTCGTACGATGGTCTATTACTCCGTTGTCTATCCAATAGAGAGGCGGAACAAGCACTCAAAGAAGCGCACGATGGTACGTGTGGTGCACATCGGCCCGGCCCCAAACTCTGTGATCGACTTAGAAGGATGGGATACTATTGGCCTACCATGGTAAAAGACGCGGTAGATTATGCCCGACGATGCCAGGTGTGTCAAATACATGCAAATTATATGCACCAGCCTCCGGAACATTTGCACCCGTCAGTGACGTCGTGGCCATTTGAAACTTGGGGAATGGATATCATGGGTCCTATTTTCCCGCTTTCAGTTAAAGGTGACCGTTTCATTCTGGCAATCACCGATTACTTCTCGAAATAGGCAGAAGCAGTTCCACTCAAAGAAGTAAAGACGAGTGATGTTATCAAATTCATTAAACACCACATTATATATCGATATGGTGTCCCAAGGCGAATAGTACACGACAATGGTCCTCAATTCGTCAGCAATGCATTTATCAAATTCTGTGGTAAATTCGGAATTAAGGACGTTTCGTCGACTGCTTATAATCCCACAGCTAATGGATTAGCCGAAGCTTTTAACAAGACTATTATCAAAATTTTGGCAAAACTTGTGAAAGTCAATAAGCGAGATTAGGATGATAAACTTGGTGAAGCTCTGTAGGCTTATCGTATAACTGTCCGTATGCCAACTGGAGCAACCCCATATTCCTTAACATATGGGTGTGAAGCTATCCTTCCTTTAGAAATACAAATTCCCTCCCTCCGCATCGCTCTCGCAACGGGAATGAAGACGGAAGAACATCACCAGAAACGTCTCGAGGAATTAGAGATGTTAGATGGAAAGCGCTTGGAAGCTCAGCAACAAATCGATTTTTATCAGGCTAGAATTTCTCGTGCTTTCGATAAAAAGGTCCGACGATGAAGCTTTAAGGAAGGAGATCTGGTTCTTACCATTCGGAGACCCATGATTCTCAATTCCAAGAAGAAAAGAAAATTTCAACCCAAATGGGAAGAACCATTTGTAATAGAAACAATCTATTCAAACAGTGCGTATCGCCTGATTACCCAGGATGGCAACAAATTAATGATGCCAATAAATGGGAAGTTCCTGAAGAAGTACTATCCATAGTATGTTCAGGATAACCTATGTAAAACGGGAAGTTCCTAAAGAATCTTGTGTAGGATATTTTTAGGATAACCCGAGATCAGTTGATTGTTCTAAATAGAAACTGATCATTTGAATAATCCATTCTTAATTATTATGAAAATGATTAAGATCCTTTTACTGTGGATTATCTAATTGCTTCCAAGATAATTGAGAACCTTCCATTGTGACTTTCCAAGCTTCTTTGTTGAGATAAGATTCAACGACAAAATACTGTTGTTCTTTCCTCACAAAACCCCCACATGTGATCATGGAAGGGGGGAACTCGATGATTCGTAGCCCCACTCCACAAAATCCC
Organism: Asparagus kiusianus; assembly: GCA_022839385.1. Taxonomy (NCBI): domain Eukaryota; kingdom Viridiplantae; phylum Streptophyta; class Magnoliopsida; order Asparagales; family Asparagaceae; genus Asparagus; species Asparagus kiusianus. Next base: position 45,316 of record BQKN01042535.1, read on the forward strand.
TCGCCGATTGAATTAATCGACGGTGGAGCCACCAAAATCCGGCATGGATTAAAAACCTTCAAACTCCCGTCGTATCTATGTTTATTAACACTCCCAATGTTGAAGTTATGATACAATATTCAAAAAAGTTCGATTTGTTGACCCGTAGCAATCAACGAATCCTTTTATGTCAAATCCTTTTGTTTGATATAAAAAAAACTCCCATTGAGTGACGAGTACAAGTCAACATTTACATCGTTACTCGTACCACGCTCTCATTTCTCATTTGGTCAAACCTTCCTACAGTTAGGACCAAAACCAAAATCCCCTCTCGATTCCTTTCATGAACGAGAGGTTCACTTTCGAAACTGAGATCCCTTTCGACAAACGAAAGGACCTCAATTCCATTTGAATAATTTAGCCTATTAAAGGTAAAATTGTCTCAATTCCCACTCGGTCAAACCTTCCTACAGTTAGGGCCACAAAAAAAATTTCCTCTTGATTCATTTTACGAACGAGAGGTCCACTTTCTATTTGAGTAATCAAACCTTATGACAGTTAGGATTATTCAAACACATCCAGATTCTCTAAGTGAAAATCCCGCTTTGAGTTTCCTTTGCACTAGGAGATAGAATATAAAATTCTTCCTCTCCGATTTTGGGTTCATCTCTACCAACAAATAAGAGACTAGGAGATAGAATACAAAATTCTTCCTCTCCGATTTTGGGTTTATCTCTACCAACAAACAAGAGACTAGGAGATAGAATATAAAATTCTTCCTCTCCGATTTTGCGTTCATCTCTACCAACAAACAAGAGACTGGGAGATAGAATATCAGATTCTTCTTCCCTGATTTTGGGTTCGTTTTTTTTATTTATCAAGAAAATGTAACCTAATTATATTTCAAAATCCACGTTGCTCACGCGTGGGGGACGTTATCTCAATCCCTTATTAGAGATAAGCCTATATCTAACACATGTAGCCTACATATTCAATATTGTAGTTCAAAGCCTGAAAGAGTTTAATTCTTCTAGCCTAACGTTATATGTGAAACGGATCTAGATAATTCACATACTAGCCCGACTCAAACGGTAGTTGGTAAAGGCATATCAAATCTGTTGATAGCTGAGAATTTACCAAATATTCTGTAAGTATTATGGTTATTTATTCTAAACAAGAATGAGTAATCATAATAAAATGAATGAGTAATCATAATAAAATCTCGATAAACAAAAGAGTTCACTTTATTCATAAGAAAAAACTCTTTAATGCGGCAAAAGTGTCATTACAGAGTAAAAGTTTTCTTTTAATCTAAACATAACTTGTAATTACAAAATTGCCCTTCACGTTTTGAGAGCGCTTCTGCATAAGATTGTTCAAATTCAGCTTTCAGGTCAGCTCTTAAGGATTCTTCGCTAGTGTTCTGAGCTTGGAGGACTTCTTGTTCCGTCTCCGTAAGCTTCTTGTCCTGAAGTTCCAGCTATTGGAATAAATCTTTTTCAATACGTTCAACTTCAACCAAATCGAGTTTTAGAATACTTTCGGCGTCCTTAGCTTCTACAAGCTCCTTTTCCAAACGGGCTATATGAGCCTGGCGTAATTCTAAGGATTGGAGCAAATCAGCCTTAGCCTGTATCTTTTTAGTGATACCCAACCTCATTTGGGTTACACGATTTCTCAACTTTTGAAGCTCGAGCTCTGCTAATTTTTGTGAAGCGTGCCACTCTTGCAGTTTAAGTTCTATTTGAGTTGATACGTAAGATGAGACGCTGCCGGTCTTAAAGTTCCTCAGTTGTTCAAATTGTTGTTTCATCTGAACTAGATAGACTTCAATAGAATCAGCCAATTCAGGATATCCATCTTCTCTAATTCCTGCTATATGGCGATCAAGCGATCTCCTAAAGCTGTCGAAGGATGACCCATGATGAAGAATTCTATCAATCATGAGGTTCAAGAAATAAACGAAGCTTTGGATGTCTGAACAGATAAACGCCTTATCCGGATCTTCATCGGACGTTAAAGCTTTAATAGACTCAAGTAATGTTGAAGGAGGCACTTCAATAAGAGGAAAATAAATAAGTACTCGAAAGAATACTTAAGTTAATGCTCGAAACTTAAAATCCAATGAAAAAATACCGAGTTCAATAGCAGAGCCTTCAACATGGCCTTCTCGCCCCAATGATGTCAGTCCGGCTTCTTGATCAACCAAAGTTGATTCAGGAATAGCAGCCGTCGACGTACCCGCTACATCAGTCGACGGGACAACCGGAACATGTTTCAAGATCGGATCCGAATCTATGAAATTTTCTGGGGGAAGGACTAAAGATTCTACAAGAAAGAAAAGACATAATGAGTACGTAGGAATATGAATCAAAAGTTTAAAATAAGCGATGGATAAAACTCACCAGCCCTAGATGTGACAACTGTTGATGTACAAACTTCTTTAGTTGGCCTCACTTTCGTTGCGACAGGACTAATTTGAGGGGTGGCAGCAACTTCTATCATCATGGGGTCTATAGGAGTGCGAGGATGAGATTCAAGAATTGATGATTGAATGTCGGCCTCGGTTCCTGTTGACAACAAGAAGTCACGACCCTCAAGCTGATCAGACGTTCCGGTAATTATAGCGGTATCAGTTTCGGCAACTGGTCCTATAATTCGAACACTTATATGATTATTCAAAGTTAAAAAAAAAGAAGACAACGAAGTTTATAGAATAAAGGCTTTACTCTCAGAAGGACCCGCTTCGGTTGGATCAACTCCAACAGACGATCCTGTGGCTGCACCAAAAGTTTTCTCCGATAATAAATCGGAGATATACTGATGGTCACCCTCTGAGAGATCGAGATCGAGATTGTGCTCGTTAAAATCCTCGACTTCAGTTGCATGAACGATTTCTCCCTCAGCTGATCCACCCATTATGGCGTCTGTAGAATGTGTTGGGTCATAAGTAACATATATACTTAGATGAATTTACACAAAATAGAGATTAGTTTTACCTTCGTTAACCGGGACGGATTCGAGAGCTCCACTACTTGTACCCGCTTCTTTTAGTTTAACTAAAAGGAGACAAAGTGCACAAGTCATTAGAAGAGGAACGCGTTCTGACTCATTCATCTTTCGGAATTGCCTTCCAAATGGAGAAAGATCCGTACCTGTGTTTGAAGCCGATGGGTCAACATCAGAAGTTATTGGAACATCAGCAGTTTCGTCATTAAGCGCATCGTTCGTTTGTTGAACAAAGCTGGGTTCCTTGGCTTCCATACCGTCGAGAGAAGCAGTGTCAGCCTGAAATTCTCCTTCTTCTTGACTCCCTACAGAAATTGAGTGCAAGATAGACCCGAGTATTAAGAAATACAAGAACAGTAAAATAAAAATAAAGACGAATCGTTACCTCGTTCGTCTGAAGAAACACTACGGGTAGATGTCTCCTCTAAAGCAGGAAGACGAACACGTGGTCGAGAGACGGCTTTCTTCCGTCTTTTTAGTGGACACGATTCATCTTGAACCCCAAATCTTTCATGACGATGCTTGGTACGTAACTCAGTTCTAGGAGGAACTTGGTTTGAGTTTGAGTTGAAGATTGTGATCTTTGCCAGTGAACAAGAGGTACTGTATCTTCTTCCTCCTCTTCATCTCCACTAAGGACCTCTACCATCATCCGATTGGGTTGCCTCATAAAGACCCTCTCCCTCCTTCTCTTCGGAGCGTCTTAGGGTCGAGCTGGATCAGTATGTTGAACCCTGTGAGCGATAGAAGGGTTTACATATCCTCTTTCGAAGAAAGAGTCTGGAAGACCAGTCGTCTCTTCTTCAGTTGCTTCAGAACTTGATCCAATCTCATCCGTCCTCTCGGAAGCTTCGGTCTCGTCAGTCTTAAACTCTTCTTCACTATCAGCTGGGCGAGCAGGTTCTTTTCCCTTTCTGGACGATTCAACAGCTTCTTTCCTTTGAGGTGATAGCACAGTGTCACGGACTGCTTCTGTTGCCCGTCAGGAGGCTATTTCTTCCTCTAGTTCGGATATCCTCCTCTTTTGAGCAACGGTACTAGCAGCTATCAGCCACTTACAGTAAAAAAAAGTCATCTGCAGAGGAGGCGTCTCTAAAGGGAGGTCAAACTCAGCATTCGTACAACCGATGATGCTCCAAAACCAGGCTCTCGCCCCATCAATAAGTCCACCTTGAACCCTAAGTTGACAGTTCGGGTTGCCGACGTACAATTGGTCATAGCCGAATTGACGAGCAAACCGGCATGGAAAGTATGGCTCGATTTAATAGACATCCTTCACCCTAAATACTAGATAACCTGGTCGGATGTTCATCAACCATCTAAAGCAACCGACATCCAAAATCGTGTGATTCTGCCTAGGTTCTTCAGCATCCAATAAAGTGGTGTTGTAAATCCTGGAGAACTGAGGGAAACAAGGAAAGAACTCCTAATATTTGTGGACTTTGAATTGTCTAGATATATCTAGCCACCGATGTTTGACCCACTTACAACCTTCAAGAGTCTGTAGTAGAGGGAGGCTTGGATCTACTGTTTTAGGAGCCTCCATTAAGTCTGGCCGGTGAAGTACCAACCAGGTCATCAAGTAGGTGTATGGTAATTCTAGTTTTGGCACGGATATTCCAGCGTATGGTTTCTTTCCCTCTTGAGTAAACACAGAAGCCAATTGCCGCAATCCACTATGAATATCAGCTACCATTGCAGGAAGTAGAGATAACTTACGACCTGTGGCTAATTGAACGGCCGGATACAACACTTCGATCGGCATCAAATCGGAGGGTTGGTGGGGGACAACACACCTCTTCAATCATATGGCCAAAAAGCCAGCTAATAGGGTGGTTGAATTGATCGGAACGCCAGCTTGCCACAAATAAGAACGGAATTTGGTACCGTGAGGAAAGCCATCTTCTGAGCGGGAAGTGTAGGATTGTGCGTTCGTTCTCACCAACAACCGGTTAATCTCATTCGGAGTTAAGGGGGATAGTCCACACACGTCTTCCGAACGGCTCTCAAGTTTCTTGAACAAATAATCCGCGAATTGTTTTAAGCTAATCTGGGGGGATCTCTTCTTAGCTCTAGTCTCCATCTCGACCACAGCTATATGATAGTGGCATGTCAACTCCTATAAGGTGTCATAGGTCACTGCTGACCGATCCTTCACCCTATTCAGTTGACTGATAGTGGGGAAGAATTCTTGATATGGAACGTCACCTATAGGCAGCCCCGATACCTTCATTATTTCATGTAACGGCAGTCCAAGCTCCCCATTCTTGGTGAAGAAAGTGTTGGTGTCGGGATTGTGGATCTTGAACAAAGCGAAGAAGTGATCCACACTGATCTGCAGACCGTACATGCTGGCGCGAATCAGAACTGACAACCCTAACTCTGATAATTCTCAACCCAACGATTCAATACATATCGGGTCATTCTTGTCCACCACTTATCTCCAAAATAATGGACACATCCATAACATCTGAATTTCTTAATGGGGAATTCTTTTCCCAACACAGCTAACCTATTCTTCACGGTGTTTGCCTGTGACGCCTTTTCATTTTGGGGCAGATTATCTTGGCCTAAAATACCAGGATGAAGTCCTCGCACAGAAGCTTTGTCAGTAGAACCTGGGGTGGCCTCTCTACTAATAAAACCACAGTGAACGCGCTCGTGGTTTTCAGTCAATCTCCAAAACATCTCCTGACCAACTACCAAGTTTCTAAATTTCAAAAGTGAATGCTCTCGAGGAATCCAGGGCAGGTACAAGAAGGTCGACCCACTCACATGCAACCACTACGCAGGTTACAAGAAACGATTTTCGGGTCTTTCACAGAGTCACCAAATAGAAAATCCGGCTTCCTTATACCATGGTTCGAGTCTTGCTCTTAAACTAAAGTCGCGTCCGTGATTAACCGTCACAGAACACGACAACTACCTCGTCGGATCAACTCCATTGCTCCTTCGCTATAGTCCGAGTTGAATTGGGAAGCTGATTCAACTAACGGGATTCCCTCATAGTAGGAATAGGTGGCACTACTTTGACTCGTGACCTCACTAGCGGTGAAGATCACAGAAGGAAAATGGACTGACAAAGAAGACGTACACATAAATTGTGTAAGAATAGTCCTAAAATTTTAGAGAGGGCAGTGTATATTATAAGATAGAATCACCATCTCGTAACAGGTGTGACGATTTTATTTACCACATGTATAAAAGGGATATGCGTTACTATGCACGAGCATTATAACGGCATATCAGGGCCTTTCAAAATACGTGGGATAATATAAAATCGCCCCTATATATTCTGAAGTGTGTCTTGTCCAAGCAAAACAAACACTTTCCAGCGTCGATGCCCTCAAAGGAGAATACCAGCTCTTCTCGAATGCATCTCAAAGGATGACAAACGAGGGTTACATACAAAGGTGGATAAATATATGTCAATTTGACAAAATACTATATTTAAATTCGTACAAGGGGTGGAAATAATGTACCCCCATAAGAAACGGTGGCGGGATCAGCCCTCTCGGTAGTCTGCAAAGCTGAGCGGCCTTGAGAAACACGGGATCTCCTCGGCGACATGATGAAGATATAACACTGTCGAAATCCTGCGAAAAAGTTAGGGTTTTGAAGTTAGAATCGACAAAGGTAGCACCAAATGCGTCCAAATGATTGCATGCATGGAGGAAAAGTAAAGAAAGTCGAAATTTCAGAACAAAATTGAAGGGAGAACAAACCTGAACAAATCCTTCAAACTTCGAGTGAAATCTCCCCAAACAAGATCCCTACCCAAATCAGAAACAAAAAGAGAAAATAGGGGCAAAAAACTAGTCGAAAATCCCGAAGAAATCGCCTGAAGATCGCTAAAAATCGACGTGAAAAACCCCCTAAAAAAACCCTAAGTCTGGTTTTATACCCCCCGACCCGACTGAGTGGGACAGTCGACGCTGTCTCGACATGCGAGATAGTCTACACTGTCTCGCCACGCGAGACAGTCTACGCTGTCTCACCACGCGAGACAGAAAACACTGTCTCGCATCGCGAGACAGTCGTCACTGTTTCACTGACAATTACGACTGTTTTGTGTAAAATGTGTAATTTCGTGGTGTTTGATGAATTAACCTCAACCCACATATAACACATATGAATACTCCAATGGGTACACGAGTCTAAACTGTTTCCCTACCATCAATAGGAAGTTTTTAGAGAATATCATTCGGAATATTATTAAGGATAACCTGATTACCTCCCAACGGGTATACGAGGTTAAACTATTTCCCGAAAACTCCGAAGAGTACATGAGTATAAACTGTGCTCTTATAAAGACTGATGCATTAGTAATCAATCCGATAATGATTTGGTAACAAAAAAACCAAATTCACAATTCAAAATTCCAGCTTCAATTCAAGATCTCGACAATGGTCAGGCGATAAACGCAGTACCGGAAGAATATTAGCTATTCTACAAAGCACTGAATAGACTAAAGGATGAAGAGGTCAAGAGTTGAAGCCATTTACGGGTCCTTCCGTATGATCTACTCAATCAAGTGTTGAAGGGATTGCAAATAAGATCTGTCTTATCCAAAGTATCACAGACTCCTCTATAAAAGAATGAGTCTAAGATACTTTGGAGGGGGTATCTGTAGGCGTATAAAAATGCTGATGGGTATCTAAATACGGCCCAAGGAAAAAAGAAGATCATCCAAAGATCACAAGAATCAAAGAAATGACCTTATGCTGTTTTGAAAAGATCAAGACAGTATGGATTGTCTCGCACACGAGACAATGTTGACTGTCTCGCAATGCGAGACAGTGTTTACTATCTCATAGTGCGAGACAGTGTTGACTGTCTCGCACGCGAGATAGTGTTGACTGTCTCGCACGCGAGACACCTCTGAAATATTCGAAGAATTGGTAAAATAACTATATGACACGTGTCCATTAACTGTCAAAGAACGTGGGAAACATCATGGGCAAGAATCACGTGGATAACTATCAAAATAACGGAGTTTAGAATGTGGGAAGGTAGTTACAGAAGAAACTGACAGACAGTTAATGATTTCTGAGACAGTCATGGCTGTCTCGGAAGCCGAGACAGCAAACACTGTCTCGGCCGCCGAGACAGACAACACTGTCTCGCAGGCACGATTTCTTCACAACGCTGTATTTTCAGTTGAACTTCTCCTGGAGGCTATAAATACCCCCCCAGGTCCGTTATTTACAGGGATTGGAGATCTGAGAGCAAAGAGCAGATAGAGCAGCAGACTTGAGTTACTTGTGTGATTCCTTGAGATTTGAGCTTTGACTTGATTTTAAGAAGAGTGCTCATCTTACTTTGATAAGATATTCACTGATTTTCATTCTTACTTCTAAACGAAGGAAGAATACCAAAGACTCTCACGATCTGTGAATCGGTGGTCCACGAGTCAAAGCACTCCCGGCATAGGTAAAGCCCCACAAAACAGGAATCGATAAACAATTTCTGTGTTATTTTCTAGAGAGTTGTAGTTTTCCTTTTATTGTGTAAAAGAAGTCTTATAAAAAGACTATTTTCTTTTGAATTCGTTGTAATCGATCGAAGATATAATGAATTCCACAATAGCATCAACTTTCGACGAAGACAGTTGTGAGCCAAGTTGGTTTGATAGGTGGATTTTGGGTGTTCAATTTAGGCTATGATGATTATTAATTTTTCTGAGATTAGCAACCTATAATATCTATTGATGTTGTGCTGGATGGCTAACAATGATGATCTTGACCAAATTCTGGGCCTTCACAATTCAATCAACTCTGGTTGGCTTTGTGACCATTACAATCTGTTTGTTATTTTTGTTTGGTGTGGATATGCTTTTTTGTTGGTTTGCTGGTTTGTTGTTGGTGTGTATCCTGGTTGTTCACAGTTTGTGGACTGGTTGTTTGTGAGCATGCTGTTCACAGTTTTGTGTAGCTTGGTTGTGAGCCAGACTGGGTGGCTGGTTGTGTAGCCTGGTTGTGAGCACACTAGTGGTTTGCTGGTTTGTTGTCGGTGTGTATCCTGGTTGTTAACAGTTTGTGGACTACTTGTTTGTGATCCTGCTGTTCACAGTTTTGTGTAGCCTAGTTGTGAGCCATACTGGGTGGCTGGTTGTGTAGCCTGATGTTGTTGGTTGGTTATTTTTGTCTTGTTGTTGTTGGTGTGTAGCCTGGTTGTGAGCACATTAGTGGTTTGCTGGTTGTGAGCTGGTGTGTAGCCTGGCCGTGAGCCAAATTTATTTTTGGTTTTGAAGACTGTTTGTGAACTTGTCTATCTTGTAGCTGTGTCTTGAACATGTCTATATTGTTACATCTGATGAGCCTTAAGTCATAATCAGTTGTGAGCCATGTTGTGGAAGTGTTGTGAGCATGTTCAGGTTTTGTGTAGCCAGGTTGGTTGGCTGGTTGTGTAGCCTGGTTGTGAGCCTGGTTGTGAGTATTCTATCCCTCTCTTCATGTGATGCTTTTTTT
>BQKN01042537.1:0-46414 GCA_022839385.1 Asparagus kiusianus
TTATTTGCATCTCAACCTTTTAACCGTCCATCTACTGAACAAAAAAAGTATCAAATAGTTCTCACTACATGACATTTAATCAAGGTATAACGGTGTAGTGCATCTCGTTTTATGGATTAGGACTTCAAGTACTAAATGCATAATTTTTTTTAAATACCTATGCACATTAATGACAAAACATTTGCTTCCTCTAGCTATGGTAACTTTGTTGACATGATTACAGAGGCAAAGATGAAACACCGATGAAGATATTAATCTTCAAATTTACTCTGCATAGCAGAAAAATATTGGCAAAAACAATCAGAGATCCCATAGAAAATCACATATAATTTTAAACTTTAGAACCTGTCAATTAATACTCTTTTGCACTGAGATGAGATTGCCACAGTAAAAAATATTGCCAACTCCTTGGTGGTCATATTTAAAGCAATTAAAGTTTAATAACTTGATAGTACAATTTTCGTAGCTCCCCATCAAACGCAAAACCTTAAGAGTTACATGTTATTTATATATGTGGCATCTGCTCTTCATATAAAATGTCATGATTTTATGAACAAACGTTAATTTGTCAAAATACAAAAACAAACGTCAAAGTAGATAATACACTAACAAGCTATAGTAAGAGATTTTTTTTTATTTATCACGTTATAAATAAAGATCTTAATAACAAATAATTTGTCACGTTCGAGCGAGCGTCTAAGGAGGGTCACGCGCATTGCGCAATGAGTATTAATGAACAGTGTACCCAACATGAACATGCTTTCAACGGGGACACGGCTTTATAAAGATTGTACCATAAACAAGAAAGCTACGTACTAGAGCCCATTTTGATTCTTGCTTAGCAATTTTTTTAAGTTTGGGCCAACAAATTATTAGCTGAAAAATATTTTTTAATGTTTAAGCCGAAAGAATTTATATCCCTTATCATAAACGGGTCAATCTATGACGAAAAAATTTATGCCACGCAAATAATTTTTCTATATTTAATAATTTACTTTTTATTTATGAAATATTCAAAAGTTTAAAAATAAAGAAAAATCTGAGCTTGGACCAAACTTATGTAAGGGGCTGTTCGTTTCGCAAATAAAATTAGGAAATCAAATAATAGGAAACCTATTTCCTATAATAATTGTTTTGAGGTTGTTTGGTTGGCTTAAAAAAGAAGAAAACTATAGAATAGGAGATGAGATGAGATGAGTTGTCACATTATTATTGGATGATGTGAGTGATTTTTTAAAAAAACTTGTTTTGAGGTTGTTTGGTTGGTTAAAAAAAATAAGAAAATGAATTGGAGGTATATTATTGGATGATGTTTTGAGGTTGTTTGTGTTTGGTTCATTTTTAAAAATAAGAAAATAGATGAGATGAGATGAGTTGGAGGTATATTATTGGATGATGTGACACATACTTAAGGAAATCAATTTTTTTATTTTTTGAGGAAATGGATGGAAAGGAAGGTTTAATGAGATGAGATGAGTTATCACAATATTATTGGATGATGTGTGTGATTTTTAAAAATGAGATAAGATGAGATGTGATGAGTTGGATGATGTGACACATTTCTTGGGTTTGGTTTATTTTTAAAGGTAAGAAATGAGATGAAATGAGATGAGTTGGAGAATAAAAATATTATTTTATTGGATGTTGTGGGTGAGTTTTAGAGATAAAATGGATAAAAATAGTATTTTATTTGTTTCCTTGTACCGATTTTTTTTCTTGATTTTTAGGAAACCAACCAAACGGCCCCTAAAAGGAAATCGAGGACAAGAAATGGCAATGGAGGCAGGTAGGGGTATATATTTGGCATTCCTTTTAGGGCACATTCTAGAAGATATTTATTGAGGGAGACGATTCCTTTTGGGCCCATCTATAGAGGACTCTCAATTCAATTATTTTAGCACTTTAATGTCCTGTTTGGCAAAGGGTTAATGAAGAGGGGTTAAAGAGAATGATTAATGTACTTAACCCATTTGATAATCTGAAGGACTAAATTATTAACCCGTTAAGTAAATTTTATTTTAGCCCTTATGACCAGTTTTAGTGTTTGGGAATAACAATAATTTTGACTATTTTCTTTATAATTAGAAGGGTTAACTCTTATTCCATCTAAATAGGAGTATTAGTAAACCCCTCATTTTGAGGGGTTAACTCATTTTAACCCTTCTAGAGGGGTTAACTTAACCCTTCTATATTTTTTATGTTTGGCAAATTATGGAGGGTTAACTCACTTTAACCCTTATATAGATTTGTTGTGTTTGGCAGGTTAAGAAGGGGTTAAGTCTCCTTAACCCCCCACTTAACCATTTGCCAAACGGTACCTAATATTACATTTTTTTTTTATTTTCAAGTGATATTAGTGCTGTTAAATTGATTCAGTTAAAAGTTCATTTTCCTATTTGTGCAGACTTGTGAGCTACAAAGGATAGGAGGATTTAGAAATATCTCCTAACCCCCTTGCTTTCTCCGCTTAACCACTTCACCAACAACTTCCCATTTTATGTAAACTAGGTGGAATGCACGTGCAATGCACATGGTAAATTTTTTTAATATTATTTCAAATTTTAATTTTATTTAGGGAAAGATTTAGTATAAATTTATTGAATGTGAACAATAGAGCAAACATATGAACAAAATCTAAAGATTTGGTCTATTCTACTTGTTGTGAATAGACCCCTTGTAGTATTGGCCCAAGTGCTATACACCCTTAGTGACTTTTTTTGATTCTTTTAAAAGTAAAAAAAATTAGGAGATCTATCCACCTCCTCAAACATTCTTAGCGATTGGAAGAGTAAAAAGAATTTCACTAAGGGGTCTATTTGCATCAAGTAGAACTACAATGTGTCTGCTTGCAATATACAGAACTACAAGGGGTCTCTTTATAATTAAGTGATACTATAAGGATTATGTTCACAATTAACCCTTTATATTTGTGCTCTATATGCAAATTATATTAGACACCGAACAAAGAGCACCCTGATAAAACTTTTTCTTAAGTGTAAAGCCACGGATTACATGAAGACTTTCCAAACTTCCCAAAAAACTCAGGACTGGTCTGGGGAGTCTAATCTGAACATGATATGTGGTCATGACCACTGCCACACAAGGCGAAGGAAAAAAACATTTGGACCTCAGTGATTTTATATCAAACACCAAAAAAAACCTCTTCATTTACAGAACTCTTGATCCTGATAAACTACGTGAACTCAATTGTCAGGCTTATCCCTAATGAAAACTTTGCTCATAACAAGAATATCTACAAGAAGGGTTAAGATAAGATGTCTTTGTGAAGTTTGTTTTCCAACTAAAGGTTCTTGTGCCTCGTATAATATATATAAGGAAAGATGTAAAAAAATCTCTTTCCCATTTAATCATCTCTTGTTGTATCTTTAACACCATTTGCTACATGCACTATTAACCTACCAAGGGACCCATAATACTACTATGGACTTCATCCTCGTCGGGTTCTATGGCCATCCATCTTGACTAACATTGTTTGCTAGCCTTTTATTAAGCAACTGGAGAGTCTGCGTCCTTGTTTCGACGTTGAACCAACCATCGACATGTGATTATTACCGTCCTTGTTCAGATATTGATCCAACCATCAAATTCAGATGATTATGAGGCTGTTAACTTTGCAGACTCATGAAGCATAACTCATCAACCATGATGACAACATCCTTTTTATAAAACCAGGGCATCCTCTCATCTTTGTTAACCCCAGAAAGAAAAAGAAGCAGAAAGAGAAAACATGTCGTATATCAATATTATATACCTAAAAGATGTAGGTTTTTGGTTACAAATGGTGATACCTGGATGTCCCTTTCCCAGTCAACGGGGTCACTAACAACAAATGCTCCTTTTACTCTTCTAGAGTAAACATTGTATCTCAAATGTGATTCACTGGATGTGTTCTTCTCATTAGCTTGCCTAGTAACCCAGCATTTAAACTACGACAAGGGATCAATGTCTTCAAAATATGATGCGTATTCATCTATGGAAAGAACTTTTCTGTAGACAGAAAACAAACATCAAGAAATATTATGCATGCTATAGTTTTCTACTTATACATTTGAGCTCTTAAATAAGTAACACTTCACCAATTTTAAAACTCACTTGAAGCCTGTAGGCATATAAAACTGCCTATAGGTCCCTTAACACAGCTCGACGACGCCGATTCGACAAAACCGACCATCGAGCGACGTATCCAAGCACGACCGTTAGTCCGCAACACCGAAGCCGGATGATACGCGACGAAGCGGGTTAACGAGGCTACGAAGCTGACGAACCGCACGTAAACAATGGAATGAATCCACTCGCGTGCGGAATCAAGCCAACGGGTTGAAGAATCAATGAGTCATCCAACCAAGAGCGGACTCGGACGAATCGCGATCGAATCAAGATCAGTTTCGGACTCGAACTCAGAAGTGGATTTACTGCCAAATCAGGAGTCAAGTCAACGAATCGATTCCAGACCAATCAACCGCATAACCGAATCACGAACAAAGCGGATACAACAACCAAACGACGGAACCCAAACACCCGGAGGGGCTCGGCCGAAACCGAGCCACCTCAAGGTGGCTCGACCCAAGCCGAGCCACCCTGAGGTGGCTCGGTGGCCGAGCCACCCTGAGGTGGCCGGCCACCTATGTGTCGGCCACACGTGCACACGGGCACAGTGACGCTTGGCTATAAATAGGAGAGGGGTGGTTCATTTTCGTTGGTTGGAAAAATTAGAGTCGAAGCTCTGCCAAATTCAGATCTCAAAACTTAAAAAGATTGGAGCTTTAAGAGTTTGAAGACTTGGACCTCCAGATCCGGTGCTCGGCGATCGTCAACGCCAAATAAGGCAAGAGTTCGAGAGGATCGGATCTCAGATCTACGTAGTTTTCCTCCGGATCAAAGCTTGGTCTTTGATCCCGAGATTAGGGCGATTATTTTCTTGGTGAATTAATCCCCCAGCTATTATTTCCTTGGCAAAATAATACCCGTCGTACTGCGTAGATCCGACCGGATCTAGATCTCGCGGTGGTCAACGGATAAACCCCCGGCGCAGGCAAACAACCCACGCAAGCGAGCGACCGCAAAACAGGAGCTCGTGATTTGTTCGGTAAACAAGAGAAAAGTTGTAATTTTTATTTCTTTATTTTGATTTTCATTGTAACCGGATCTTATAAAAAGACCGGATCTTTGTAATCGATAAACTGTTACAAGAGTGTGCAATGGAATCAATGAAGAAAGCTACCATTTTTCCCGCGAACAAAGCCATACTCCGACATTACCGCAGTAGGTTCTCCTTTCCCAATGGCAATAACAAGCTCATTTTCAAATCTGTAGATTGGAGGATGAAAAGAATTATTATAACTAAAGAAATATGAAGCATAATATAGTACTTGAAATTTAACCCAAAAAAAGGTAAATCCTATTTTCATGCGAAATATGGATGGTCCAAAGACCCAAAGAGAAATATGAATAAGTCTATCACATTAACATATAAGACTCAGATAAAAGAATGGTTTCATTGAGAACTTGTCCGTACCTATTTGCCAGTCCTTTGAAAGGTGAAGACCCATGGACAACCTGTATCATATGTCGGCAGAAAAAAGTTTACATAAATGGGAAAAATAATTATGTAGGGAGGAGGGATATAAAAGAGCTTATCCACTGACCTTGCTAACGTATTAAGAAGTCTGTCATGGACCTTAATCGATGGCCTGATATAATGATACATCCACACCAAACTATATGCTTCATGCATTTTATAAGCTTCATTTATTTTTAATGATAAAAAACATCACAGATAGATGGATATGGGATGTTAACAATGGCTAAGGAATATGGATCGACTCACTAATCATCACTTAAACAAGCTTAATAGCCTAAATGAAACATGCTTGAAC
Source organism: Asparagus kiusianus (assembly GCA_022839385.1). Taxonomy (NCBI): domain Eukaryota; kingdom Viridiplantae; phylum Streptophyta; class Magnoliopsida; order Asparagales; family Asparagaceae; genus Asparagus; species Asparagus kiusianus. The sequence continues at coordinate 5,898 of BQKN01042537.1, forward strand.
ATTTATTCATAAGAGGCTCCAAATTGCTGATCTACGTATACAAAACCTACACTTTCTAGAACAAATTGACACTGATTTTCATACGGCTGAATAAATATATGTAACAGTGTGCATGAAAAGAATTTAATTATATATGCCCATACAAGAAAGAGGTTCATGGTGTAAACCTGTATATGTGAAATTTGAACTCCCAATAAACTACTTAATTCAACAGCCCGGTTCGATTCTGGGATACCACCTTCTATTAAAGAAAGAAAAAAACAATTTAATAAAGTATGATCAGAAAGTTCATTCAAGTAAATGCAAAATCCATGACATTCATCATAAATAGGTTAAACAAGTGCATCGAGCTTGAACAGACGAATGAGTCAACTCAATAACAATAAAAGCCAATGACAAGCATTAAGAAACATAACAATGAGAGACTAAGTTCAACCGTGATGAATTTTATGGAATTACAATTAACAGCATATGCTAATCATCATAACAAGGCTTTTCCCAGAAAAACGGGGTCAATAGTGGCTACAGTTATAGTAGCCTACAAAATTAAATTGCATTAAGCCAGCTATACAATGTACTATTTAACAACTATTCATTAGTGTTCAAAATGAGATATACTAAGCTAAATAGTGTGCATGCAATCTACCATATAAAATTAGTATGTGCAGCCATAAAGATGTCAGTACATGCCGCTATGTACACGACATAATTCAATTCCACCCAAGCTGACGCTTGACTTTACCATTCTCCCTTAACTTTCTCCTCCTTAGGCACTTTCTTCAATTTAAGCAGGAATTCTCTGATTCTAAATTCCCCCTTACCTTTTATTATCTCATAAAATTTTGGCATTCTCTTCAAAATTTAGAGTCGACATTATCCAATTCCTGCTCATTGTGATTCTCCTTAAGAGGAAGGAATTCAAAATAACTAATATTAGGAAAAACGGCATAGGCCACAGACTCCAGTTTTGATCTTGGATTCACATTAGCACGAATCCATCCTTCCAAAGCCCCATAATAAGCACTCAGCACTGGCAGACTTCCAGCATAACGTTGTAGTTTCCTTGCGTAAGGATCCATTGATCCCGTCATAATTCCATACACATACTTCGCATTAGGCCAGAGCTCTGGAACCATATTGCACCAATTGCTTAAACTCATGCATTTCCTATATATTGTATCAGCCAAATTTAAATTATGAGTCAAAATCTTAGAAACAGTTTCTCTAAGTGAAGGAATTGTAATTTTATTTGAGAGAATCCCTTCTCTTATATCAGCACAGAGTTCTCCTCGAACCTGTTCAAATGTTCTCAATGCATGAACAATGCTGAAGGCAAATGCAGAAGAAATTATCTGCACCTCTTAGGAGTAAATTAACCGATACAAGAGATGACAGTACACTGACTGGTTGTAGTCTACGCAGAAACTGACTTCGTCTGGGCTACAACATTGAGAATGGATGTCCTGCATTGTGTTCTTGAACTGTTGGCTTCGGTATACGTTAGTTGTGCTTGCTGTTGCAATTAGACCCCCTTTAGTTAGGGATTGTTTGATTGTGTATATGAATTAGAGAGATTTTCCATCATTCACGGGGTATTCTCTATGAAATTGGTCTTAGTTGAGTTCATCAGAAATATATTAACATACACAATTTATCTGGAAGTTTAAGTTGGTAGGTAATGGCATATGCTTCATAATGAATATTATAGGCTGTCTAAAAATCATAATAGATACCTGATCTCCTATCAAACACCGATGATAGAAGTTACAATCTGACGACTTCCAGAATACTACAATTTGAAGACTTTCACGTAGATCGATGAATGTTACAATCTGACGACCTTCGCAATAACTGATGAAAGCTCTAATCAACAGCCTTCATAATCAATATCGGGAGTTATAATCGACGACTCTCATATTTTCAAGGAGTCAAGATGAAGATTACAAGATGACGGTCTTTGCAGCACTCTAGCAAAAAAAACTATAAATTGACGGTCTCTTCATATCCAGACGCAGAGCTCACCTATGCGTCCCAGATTCAAAGTGCATAGCTCGTGGTTGTGTTCCTAGAATGAAACGTATAGGTCCTCCCTACGTTGCCACACCAAAACACGGAGGTCCTCCCCTTGTGTCAGCATCAAAACGCAGGGGTCGAATCCGCTTTGCAACATCAAAACCCAGGGGTTGAACCCGCGTTGCAACATCAAAATACAGGGGTCGAACATGTGTTGCAACATCAAAACGTAGGGGTCGAACCCGCGTTGCAACATTAAAACGTGAGGGTCGGACCCATGGGGGTCAGACCCGCGTTTTTTGTATTCGATTGGTTCAAACAGAACCTGAACGGTCTTCAAACCGTAGCTCCACTTAATGGGGTCAGTTACACCCTATTATGGAGAGATTTTAGGGGGAATTACACCCCTTAAACCCTTGAACGGTTTCAAAATCATTTCCCACAATTTGGGGGCGGTTACATCCCACTTAGGAGTGATTTAAGGGGCGGTTACACCCTCTTAATCCCCTATAAATAAGAAGAAACTCAACCGAGTTAAGGGTTGTAACTTCTTGGTTTGTATTGACCCTGGAGCTTGGTAGCAAAGAAGAGATATTCGGCTAGCTTTCCGGGGAATTGCTGGAGCTTTAGAGATCGGCAACAGGACCTTCTTCATCCTTGGCTTATAACCGACTTTCGGTTAAATTAACTCTTTCATAAAGTTTCAAACTCGTTTAGAGTTCTAAAACTTACCATGTAAGTTCTTCACAATATCAAATCTTGAGGAGAAGATATCGTTCTAGTGAATCAAGACGTTCGGATCGTCAACAGAGAACAAACTCGACGCGAGCATTCGAGGGAGGCACTCCATCGCCACCGTGAAGAACCCAGAATTAAACAAAAGGGAGAATCCAGATCAATTCTCATCTCTTTTGTATTCAGAAAATCCAATTGTAATCGAGATTGAGAGGGTTGTAACCATTCTTTTTCTAAGCAGTTAGAGAGAATAAATCAAATACGATTCTTTCATTATTTTTCTTACTACAAATTTTCTACCAAACAAATATCAAGCCAAGAGATTTAAATGAGCATGCTTAAAGGTGTTATAGTATAATTTTTCTCATGGGAACATTAATTTCATAATATATTTTTTCCTCAAAAATGAATTTCATAATAAATTTACCTATAATGAACAAAAATAAACTTACATATTTATAAAAGCAAATGACGTGTGATAAATCTGCATCGTGGATCACAATATTTCCTCATTGAAGGGAATAAACTTTGATTTTCCATGTGTCGTACCAGAACTACAACAAATATATAAGATTTCAAAACTTATGAGAGGAAAATAAAAGTTAGTTTTAATAAAAAAACATTGAAGAGAAATTTTAGTACATCAACGACAATGCTGTAACTAGCCTCCCTGTTAGAATTGGTGAATCATCACCATCCACGATTCTCTGTAAATAAGATTCCATGTCCTCATGAGTGACAAGAGGAATACATACTTTAAAGCTTTCAGGATCGGTTCTCTCGCTGAGGCCTGAAGCCTGTAAGTATTCTGCTTGGCCATTTTGTTCAAGAATCTTTTGGAGTGTTTCTTTTTGAACAATGGCAGCATTGTTAGTCATTTTCTCAAATTCTTCTATCTCTAGCTCCACGGATTTTGAATACATTTTGGGGTTGCAAGTAACCATTCAGCTAATACTATAGCAACTGAGCCTACAAATAATTGAAAATCCATGAGCAAAATAGTCATAGTAATTAAGTGCCTCGTGCAATAGTCTTAAAGGGAAATTTGAATAAACAGTAGATCATGGTCCTCAAAAGGGTAGAACATAGTGGGGGGGGACTTCAGCCGGTTAAGGGTAAACAAACATAAGTTTAATGTTTTGGAGATGAAGAAATAGTTCAATTAATGTCATACTAATGAAACCAGACTAATAGATTCATCAAGGACAAGTTTTACAATAGGATATTGGGCGTGTTCATGATAAATGAGTGTGCATGTACCTATGACGGGTGTTTGGATTAGAAATGTAACTTTACTATTGCAGTATGAATCAAAGAGGACTAACAAATATATGGTACATACAATCAGTGAATCGTGTAGATGATTCCACAGTGTGTTTAATCTCAGTCAAGATACTATCAACCATACAGAAAAAAACTATTTCTAGAAAGTTACTAAGAAAAATTAGCATATTAGTATATTTTGTTGACCATATGTGATAGATTGATATATATTTTTACTCTGGTGATGATATGGTATATATTGTGAACCACGGTGACAAATACCCTTGTTTTTTGGCCAAAGCCAAAACTTCGGCAAAACAAAGTCGCATGCATCCGTGTGTCTGCTCAAATTAGGTCTTAAAAAAATTAGGGCTCAAATTGGGGATATTCTTTTTCCTCCTAGGATTAATTTGGTTATGGCAACTGAAATTGGAGATGGAACACCGCACATGACCCTCTTTGGTCGGAATTTTTTCTCCGGCCCGGCATTTGTCACTGTGGTCCACAAAATATACCATATCATCACCGGAGTTAGAAAACATACCAATCTGACACATAGGGTCAACAAAACATACCTATCTAGCAATTCTGCCAAAGTTACTATCTAAACAAAAATAATGCCAAATTGAAACCATAATTCAAAGTGCAGAAACTGTAAAGTCAAGTAAATTTTTTCTTGGTAGTTTAGGCTTGTATTCTCATGTTTGTCAACTTCTATATGGACCTGGACGAACACTGCAATGTCTCATCAACATTTACGTTGCTCACTCGCAACAAAAGAGGTGGCGTTGGCTATGATACAATGTGTTAGATGAAGGCGTAAAATTTTACGAACTTAGTTTTTCATTTATTAATCATACAAAATTCTCGTTCAGATTTTCTAATCTTTTTCATGATTCCTCCATTTTCGGGGTTCTCTCTTAAAACTTTTCAATAAATTATGATGCCTTTCACTTCCATCGCAAAGGGGAACTCATGCAATATGGAGAAGATAGCATATGTGCCACATTTTCGGGAGATTAAGCAGTATTCAAATATTTAAAAAGGCCTAGAACTAAAACATGGAACATGTATACACATATATTGAGTATTATCAACTAAATTATCCAACTAAAATGCATCCTAGTAAAACATAATGACTCAAATAGTGCAATTGCAAGCTTACAAATAAAAACCAATCAGAGTGGAAATCTCACTATTGGTTAAGAATAGAAATGGAATCCTCAAGGTACCTGCAAATGCAAATGGAAACACTAAAAAGGATAATTTCTAACTGAATTCCGCATCAAAAACGTAAAGCATGAGAACCCTAATGAAGTATCGTTATCATGATAGAGCCTTTTCAAAGCTTGAGGAGAACCTCCAATTGGCGTTTGGCCTCGAAGAATCACCTCATCGATATCGAAAGCAATCCCAAATGAAGGCATGCAATTAAATAAATACTGAGAAAAATTCAGACGATTTATGAGAACCCCATCGATATGGCCAATAGGGTTGCAGGGGAAAGAAAGGAGAGTTGATTAGAAACTGATAAAGGGATGGGGTGAGAGGAGTGGGCCGAAAGTATAATTGACGGGAAGAGAAGCAGAGAGGAATGAAGAACAAAAAGGGGAGAGGGTGAATTGAGCATAGGTAAATTTAGAAATACCTTCTTCAATGAAATTCCTTCCTGATCCTAACCGATGCCAAAATTCTGAGAACTGAGAAAATAATTGCAAAGGCATGGCGTTGATGATTAGGGCAATAATACTCATCTTTAAGATCGCGAGACGGCGTAACCGATGAACTGAGGAGATGGGTTGAGGAGAAGGGTAACCGACGAACTTGTTGGAGGACAGGAGGCATAAAACCAACGGAAATAGGGCTTTTGATTTCCGACGACGACGATGAAAGCTGTATAACTATTATAAGGGATAACTTTGGTATATTTTAAACGGTTGAAGGGTGATTTGGAAAAGTTTTTCATGAACTCCTTCTTTTAAAGGGTAGATGACTAGGTGAGATGCACGTGCATTGCATATGGTTATTTTTTTAAGTTTTTTATTTACTATAATTAAGCTGGTAAATAGTTTAAAATATATTAAAACTTTTCAGATGCCTTTGGGTATAACCTTGTTGGTGTCAAACTCTTGCCTTCACGGAAAATAATAAAGTTTGGAGTATTTTAATAACATCATAAATAATAAACAATCCATCAGATAGACTTGTACTATCGATTGTTTAGGTTTTAAATTTATTTTATGAAAAAGAATATGAGAAAAAGTGACTTAAAGGGAAAAAAATAAAGATCTAGAATTAAGCATTTGGAAGAGGTTTGAGTGTTAATAATGTTAGTATGTAAATGAAAAGTGAAATTAATTGAAACTATTAAGTAAATCCATGTGAATTATAATGGATGGTCATTTGATTGATTCGTTGTTATTGAATTTTGAGGCCGAGAGTGCATAGAATTTGCAATTAAAAGAGTGGATATTCTACTATTATCAATCTAACTGATTCAATACTTTTTTAGCAGTACATATAATTGATACACTTTTATTAAATATTTATAATAAGTAACAAGATGATATTTAATCACTTGAATAATATCAATCAATTGCTTGGAGAAATGTACTCCCAATAGCTTTATCATCAACGAATCCTATAATTATACAACATACATAAAATTTTTAATTCAATAAAATGAATAATTATTCCTAGTAACTTTCTAATCATTTGAAAAAAAGCTATTGATTTACACCATTTTAAGGATTTTCCAATAGAAAAAGAATATTGATTGAAATAGGGGTTAAATAATAAATCTAGAGATGTGTGTTTTATTAAACTCTACATTTTGTCTTCATATTTTTTTTGGAATTCATAAGACTACCTAAAATTTATAAACAATGTTCTTTATTTTGTGAACTTAGAGATAACATTTTTGAATTTTGTCCACTTCTAAAATTTTGCAAAAAAAAATCCCTTTCTTATAATTTTGTTATTAAAATTTTAGATTTAAACTTATAATTAATTTTACTAAAACCATAATTCTTTATAAAAATATTTTTGGACACACTTATAGTGATTTTTTGTTTATGTTAATTGTTATTTTTATTTTTTATAGAACAAACTAACTTTATAGAGTTATTCTACATGCAAATTTTATGTTGCTCTCTATATATAAAATAACTAAAATTACTTCGCGAATGAATTTTTTTTATGGTTTTAAATGCCTATGTGCCAAGATATGCTTCTTAGTAGTCATGCTTTTATAAATGGTAAGATCAATATTTGTAAAAGAACCTGGAGAGTATTTTAAATATCTCTTCATGCAACAACAGGTCTAAATATCATGTTCTTCTAATAACTAACAAAAACATAAATGAAAATTATAACAGTTTATAATTACCCATATGCACTTAAAAAATCTACATGAATGAAAAATGTAAAGGAGCCATAAAGATTAAGTATAAAAAATAAATGAAAATTTTTTGAAAAAAATAAATAATTACAAATGATGAAACTAAATGTTGATAAAATTTGTTTATAAAAGGGTTTGTACTATAAGAAAAAAAAAATTAAATGAAATGGTAACACGTTGTATATTATACCTTTGTCAATTGATCGATCAAATAGAAGTTAAGCATTACCCACGAATCAGAGAACATATAAAATTTTAGTAATTGAAAAAATTCATTAAAATAGAGTGATCTCATTAAGATTCTAAATTTTTTTATATTGCTATCTTATGCAAACACACAAAACTTCTTACTTGTATCCATTCACTTAGACTCATAAGCTATTAATCATCATTATTAAAATTTATAGTGTCAAAATGAGCTTATTCTAAAACTACTTTTATTAAATTGTCAATTAATAGCAAACAAGTAAATTGGGAATAATGAGACCACTTTTTCATCATCTTTAACCAAACTCTATCACTGATTTAATATTAAATTGTGGTGCTTATTCTCAAGTAAACTATACGGCACTATAAAAAATTTGCATATAAAATAATAAGTAGATTCATGCACTAAATATGGTCTATTAAATTAACCAATATGATATATATTCAAATATGCTTCTTTTAGGAAAAAATGGGGCCTAAAAGACCCCAGCCAACAACCATACTATCATTCCCAACTTATAAAGTAGCTTTCATCCCCCAACAAAAAGATGAAAGCACTATAAGTATTTTACAGATTTAGCCATGATTACATGAAATCCACACACAATAGAAAAATAGAGACAAAACATATTCAAACATACTTACCAAAAAAGTAAAACAATAAGTAGATTCATGCATTAAATATAGTCCATTAAATTAACCAATACTATACAAATTCATATGTACTTCTTTTAACAAAAAAGAGGCCCTAAAAGGCCCTAGCCGATGGCCATACTACCTTTCTCAACTTACAAAGTAGCTTTCATCCCCAATAAAAAGATAAAAACACTATACATATTTTCACATATCTAGTCATGATTATTGTAGGCGTCAAAAAATGCTAATAGATATCCAAATACAGCTCAAGAGGAGATCATCGAAAAATCAAAGAAAAAAGACAGTCTTTACTGTCTCACCCGCGAGACAGTCTTTGCTGTCTCGCCGTGCGAGACAGTCTTTACTGTCTCTCCGCGCGAGACAGTCTTTATTGTCTCTCCGCGCGAGACAGTCTTTACTGTCTCTCCGCGCGAGACAGTCTTTACTGTCTCTCCGTGCGAGACAGTTCTCGAAGGCTCAGAAACTGTTTTATAAACTGCCGACACGTGGCCATTAACTGCCAAAGAACACGGAAAACGTTGTGGGCGAGAATCACGTTGACAACTGCCAAAATAACAGAGTTTTAAAACGTGGGAAGGCAGTTACAACAAAAACTGCCAGACGGTTACTGTTCACGAGACAGTATTTACTGTCTCGCGGGGAGAGACAGTATTTACTGTCTCGCGAGGAGAGACAGTCTTTACTGTCTCGGAAGTACTGTTCATCCTGGAGGCTATAAATACCCCCTGAGATCGATTTTTTAAGGGGGATGATTAGAGAGCATCCAAGGAGAGCAAGGAGAGCACATCAAGCATTTTGTTAGAGCATTCCAGAGCAGAGATAGCAGAGATCTAAGTTCTTGGAGCAATCCCTTGACATTCAGGCTTTGACTTGATTTCAAGAAGAACGACTATCTTACTTCGATAAGATATCGTTTCAAATTCTCGCTTCGATAAACGAAGTCAGAATCATAAACCCCCCCCCCCCCTCTTCACGATCTGTGATTCGGTGGTCCACGAACCAAAGCGTTCCCGGCACAGGCAAAGAACCCACAAAAGCAGTGATCCAAACAACGATCCTGTGTTTATTTTCTCAAGAGTTGTAATTTTCACTTTGTTGTTTAAAAGAAGTCTTATAAAAAGACTATTTCTTTGAATTTTATTGTAATCGACTGAAGAGACAATGAATTCGACAACAAACTCAACTTTTGCTGAAAACAAACTGGCGACCACAGTGGGAGCCAACGGTCTCGCTACCGAGACCATCGTGTCGCAGCCGATCAAGATTCCAATTGAATCCACGGTCGAGTACGAGTTCGACCAAACGAAGTTTGAGGAGTATTTGTCATCTTCATCTGCAAAGTTTTCCTCGCCTCGCAAATGCAGGAAGACTTCATCTTCGTTGAAGCTTTTTAGATTGTCAAATGCTACAGAGGAAAGCTCTCGTCTGATCGTTGTTGAGAATTCTATTCGCAACATCTCTGCTCACAATGACTCTTATCCAGTTAAAGAGTCATGGAATCAAAGCCCACCGGCACTGACAAAAAGGGCTCGCCAGAGACAACGCCAACGTCGTGCTCGTCAAATGGCTAAGACATTAGAACAAACCGACGGGGTTCGTTATTACGCGGACCTAGAGTCGAGGAAGCATCGAGTGAGTCAGTTGTCTCAACAAGCAATCACTCATATCTCTGCTAAACTAATGACGGACGAATGGACTCTTGTTAAAAGGAGTCGTTCGACCCTCAAAGAACGTATACAAAAGCGTCGTGCAAACGCTACCCATGCTCATGCTCTCTCACAACAAAGACGAGGAAAGAAGAAAGAAACGGTGGCCAAAGAACCATCAAAACTCTGCAGAGTTTGGATTCCAAAGTCTAGAGTTGTGCAAAATTATCATTCAGAGCCCGTTAAGACTCCGCGCCCACAAGGGGGTGGTTCTAAATGTGTGACTCCTGACATAACCTTGGATCGCTCAAGGATAGTAATAAATTGTCCCGAGAATGCCAACAAGGTTTTACACCCTCAGAAGGAGACGTGTTCACCAAAAGATACCGTCATACCTGAGAGATCATACCAACAGGCGATAAGATTTTTCGGCAATCATACCGATGAATCGTACTATCAAGCTGGGGGTATGAACAAAACTCGAAAAAGAATTATTCAAGAAATAAGTTCTCATTGTTCCTGTGCACGACTCATTAGGGCAACACTATTAGATTGTGGTTGTTTCAAAAGAAGAGTCATCCCACAAAGAGCCTCAATACTCCCGCAACTTTTCACTGAAACGTCAAAGTCCAAGCTGAGACGTTTCCACAAGAAAAGATCAGCTGTTCAAGATCATGAATTCCTTGAAGTCACTATCAACATGGCTGATAAAGGAAAATCTAAGCGACGTTCAAATGAATTAAATCCTGAGTTTTCCCTAGGAAGAAAAGTTAAGAGAACGCATGAAGGAATGTCATCAGAGGATGAGTTCTCAGACACCTGTTCTGCAATCGCTTCGGATGATACAATATCTAGCACGGGACAAATCAGAGAAGTGTTCACAATCACTACTGATCAGTTCGCTCAAATACTTTAGGAAGCTCTAGCCAAACAGCGCGAAGAAATTAGAGCTGAAATGAAGACAGAGATGGAGTTGGCTATCCAACAAATGAAAAAACTGTTAGCTCAACGGCCTCAACCTCCTGAGTCCAGCCAACGAGCTGAATCCAGCCGCCGCGCTCAGAATGTCATAGACGACAGTGATCCAGAAGTGGATGAAGTCATCTTGTCTGATACACCTCCCAATAGCAATAACGCTGGGGGTGGTTTAACGGATTCTCTTAGCAATGACATTAGGGGTGGTTCGATGGCGCCTCTTATAGGGGGTGATCAAACTCATTCTCCTCAATGTCCTTTGAATGAAGATGATGATGAGAGAATGAAGGAGCTTGAAAACAAAGTCAATACTTTGATGACGGCTCAAGAGGTGAAGAAGACGGGTATTCCATGTCCCTATCCAAGAGAATGGGATTCAATTCCATACCCGACAAAATTCCATCTGATTAACTTCACACCGTTCGAAGGAAAGAGCTCGCCTATTCAGCACTTGATTTATTTCAAGTCTCATTTGGGCATGATATCTGGAAACGAGGCTTTAATGGTCCGGTCATTCGTTGGCACCCTTCGTGGACCCGCTTTCGATTGGTATCGATGTCTCAAACCAGGGAGCATCAACTGCTGGGATGACATGGAAAATTTGTTCCTCAGTAATTTCTTCGATGATGACACCGAAGTGTCAATCGGAACCCTTTTGGATGAAAAGCAAAATGACGGAGAGTCGGTCGATAATTTTATCAAACGCTTCCGTAATAAGGCAAGGAATTGCAGAGATCCTGTCACAGAGGAGTTTATCCTACAGACATGCCATAACAATCTTTCCATCAATGTCCTAGAAGTCCTGGGGGTCATGCCTTCGACCACTTGGAGAGAGTTAAAAATACGGGGCGAACAAGCTGAACACTTTCTTAAAAGAAAGAAAGTTGAGAGAAATCAACCGGCGATATCTACAATCACTGGGGATGCAACTCTCAATCCGAGATTCCAAAAGAAGTATTCTTTCGAAGATGATGAAGCTCCAACCATCTTAAAATACCTCCTTGCCAACGATAAGATCGAGCTGCCACCTATCAAAGATCAGGAGGGGGCTAAGATGATCACAGATCCAAACTACTGTGCATACCACAGAAGGGTTCTTCATCCCACCGAGATTTGCTTTGGACTCAAGAACAAGATCCAAGCCTTAATTGACTCTGGCGTCATAACGGCGAAACAAGCCAAATAAAGACGACATTTACTCCATTGGATGCACGAGTATAAACTGCTTCTTCATGACACTCCAAAGAGTATACGAGTATAAACTGCTTCTCGGTCATCCAACTAAATACAATATTAAACACGGCCTCACAAAGGAAGCTGGGGGTGGATGATTTATATAATGGGAAGTTCCTAGAGAATCTTATATTCTTGAGGATAACCCGAACATGTGACTGATGATGACATACTCCTCGTTATACCCAGTTTTACAAAGAAAACTGGGGGTCGATAATTCATGTAACGGGAAGTTTTCGGAAGAATGTTAAAAATAATATTCTTAGGGATAACCTGATTATTATGAACAGAATGATAAACACTACACTCCCGTTATGATTTTTACTCACACTCCTACTTCCCACTTGGTCAAACCTTTAAACAGTTAGGACTAAAGCTAAAATCCCCTCTCGATTCCTTTCATGAACGAGAGGTCCACAAATTGAACGATCAAACCTTTAAACAGTTAGGATCGTATCAAACTCCCACCTGGCCAAACCTTTAAACAGTTAGGACCAAAACCAAAATCCACTCTCGATTCCTTTCATGAACGAGAGGTCCACAAATTGAGCGATCAAAACTTCCTACAGTTAGGATTGTCTCAAAACTCCCACTTGGTCAATCCTTACTACAGTTAGGACCACAACCAAAATCTCCTTTCGATTCATTTTGCGAACGAAAGGTCCGCTTTTGAATTGGATAGTCAAACCTTACGACAGTTAGGATTATTCAAACACCCAATCCAGATTCTCTAAGTGGAGATCCCACTTCGAGTTTCCTTTGAGCCAGGAGATAGAATATAAAATTCTTCCTCTCCGATTCTGGGTTTATCTCTACCAACAAAAAAGAGACCAGGAGATAGGATATAAAATTCTTCCTCTCCATCATCTGGGTTCATCTCTACCAACAAAAAAGAGACCAGGAGATAGAATATAAAATTCTTCCTCTCCGATTCTGGGTTCATCTCTACCAATAAAAAAGAGACCAAAATACTCCAATGGGTATACGAGGTTAAACTATTTCCCGAATACTCCAATAGGTACACGAGTCTAAACTGTTTTCCTAATTTCAACAGGAAGTTTCTGGAGAATATCACTCAGAATATTCTTAAGAATAACCTGAATACTCCAATAGGTACACGAGTATAAACTGTTTCCCTACTATTAATAGGAAGTTTCTGGAGAATATTACTCAGAATATTCTTAAGGATAACCTGACAATCCGTGTTCTTATGAAGACTGATACAATTTGATGACAAAAGCTGAATTCACAAGTACAAGTTCCAGCTTCGAATCAAGATCTCGACAACGGTCAAGCGATAAACGCGATGCCGTGAGAATATTAGTTATTCTACAAAGAACTGAATAGGCTAAAGAAAGAAGAGATCAAGAGTTGAAGTCATTTACACGATCTACTCAACCAAACATTAAAGGGATCGTAAGTAAAATCTAACTTATCCAAAGTATCCCAGAACTCCTCTATAAAAGAATGAGTCTGTAATACTTTGGAGGGGGTATCTGTAGGCGTCAAAAAATGCTAATAGATATCCAAATACAGCTCAAGAGGAGATCATCGAAAAATCAAAGAAAAAAGACAGTATTTATTGTCTCACCCGCGAGACAGTCTTTGCTGTCTCGCCGTGCGAGACAGTCTTTACTGTCTCTCCGCGCGAGACAGTGTTTACTGTCTCTCCGCGCGAGACAGTGTTTATTGTCTCTCCGCGCGAGACAGTGTTTACTGTCTCTCCGCGTGAGACAGTTCTCGAAGGCTCAGAAACTATTTTATAAACTGCCGACACGTGGCCATTAACTGCCAAAGAACATGGAAAACGTTGTGGGCGAGAATCACGTTGACAACTGCCAAAATAACGGAGTTTTAAAATGTGGGAATGCAGTTACAACAAAAACTGCCAGACGGTTACTGTTCACGAGACAGTATTTACTGTCTCGCGGGGAGAGACAGTATTTACTGTCTCACGGGGAGAGACAGTCTTTACTGTCTCGGAAGTACTGTTTATCCTGGAGGCTATAAATACCCCCTGAGATCGATTTTTTTAAGGGGGCTGATTAGAGAGCATCCAAGGAGAGCGAGGAGAGCACATCGAGCATTTTGTTAGAGCATTCTAGAGCAGAGAGAGCAGAGATCTAAGTTCTTGGAGCAATCCCTTGACATTCAGGCTTTGACTTGATTTCAAGAAGAACGACTATCTTACTTCGATAAGATATCGTTTCAAATTCTCGCTTTGATAAACGAAGTCAGAATCATAAACCCCCTCCTCTTCACGATCTGTGATTCGGTGGTCCACGAACCAAAGCGTTCCCGGCACAGGCAAAGAACCCACAAAAGCAGTGATCCAAACAACGATCATGTGTTTATTTTCTCAAGAGTTGTAATTTTCACTTTGTTGTGTAAAAGAAGTCTTATAAAAAGACTATTTCTTTGAATTTTATTGTAATCGACTGAAGAGACAATGAATTCGACAACAAACTCAACTTTTGCTGAAAACAATTATATGAAACCACACACAAAAGAAAAATAGCGACAAAATATATTCCAATTTACCTACAAAGTATATAGTCTCAACTCTAGTTATACCTATATGAACCACTATCTCGACACCAACCAATCAACTCAACATGGCTACAAGGACAGGCTAGACTGAATCCTCACAAGCTACATCCTTTTTCACAGTTTGGGGTCCAATCTTTTAACAACCAAACTTACAAATAGTGAATTCCGATATAAAAAAGTTATAAAAAATCAAGAATTTCTTAAAAAGATAAAGATTTTTCAAAAAAACCAATTATGCAGAAGGATTCCTAGTATGATAGGACATGTAAAATTCTTGTCCATATACTTATAAACTGAGAAACAGTGTGAAAAATTGAATAACTATATATGACATGTACAAATTAATTAATACATTATACACAAATTATATCTAGGTTGGTTGTTTGCAAATTATGCTATCCCAAAAAAACTTAAAAGTATTCAGCAAAAATTGGTGGGTTCCAAAATATCTTGACACCTTGTTGCATCTTTATGTAGTTCTGAATTGGGAAACCGAGAGAGCATAAAATCTCACTTGGTTTCCATCTTCCAAAAAATTAAGAAAAAGTTCAAACTTACTATTAAACCAGCGCCAAAGAATAAAATGGATGGGGACAACATGGAGGAGGAATTAGGTGAAGGATTGGGCTCAATACATATCGATGTACTATTGAAGAAATACTTGATGTGTTGTTGGTATTTGAAAGTAGGAGCTTTTTAGAGTCAATTTTGGGTGGAGATTGAGAGAGAAGTTGAATTTTAATTTTTTTTTAAGTAAATGAAGAGGTAAGGAAATCGAGTGCTGAAAGAGAAGAGAAAGATATTTTGAATTTTTAGTGAATATATGATGTTATCTATACTACTTATAAAAGAGAATACCCATATCAAAACTTTTGATTTCCTTTTTTATCCTCTTAATTTTTTATAACTCAAAATTATACCATTAGTTATAAAACTAATGATCCATAACCTCTCATTAACCATGCACCTTTTCATTTTCTCAAATTATTTAGTCATTCACTAGAATATATTAATAATTTATAATTATAAAAAAATTCATGAATATATGATAATTTATTATAAAGAATTATTAATTATATAAAATAGTAAAAGTCATTCATTTAATAAAGTATTGCAAATAACTATAATTAATAATAATAGTATAAATAGCGGTTATTTATTTATGTTGTAAAGAATATTACCTTGTTTGATAATTGATATCATCTTAGTAATAAAAGTTGGATGTTATAACTTAAAAATACTTTCATTTTGGAAAATTAATTTATATAAAAAAATGGATCCTTGAAAATTATGAAATATATACTTTTCTCTTCTTTTTCTCAAATATTTAGCTACTCGCTAGAATATACTAATAATTTATAATGACAATAATTAATAAATATATCATAATTTATTATAAAAGATTTATTAATTGTAATGAAATAGTAAAATTATTTGTTTAATAAAATATTTTACATAATTATAATTATTAATAATAGTATAAATAAGGATTGATTTTTTATATTATAACAATTATTACCCTTTTTGATATTATATTATCATCATAGACATAAAATTTGGATATTATGACTTAAAATACTTTCATTTATAAAAATTACTTTATATAAAAATATTGGATCTTTGAAATTTACGGATCATGCACTTTATGTTGGAAAGTAAATATCTCATATATTTTAAGTATCCAATATTTTTATATGAAATACTTTTTCTAAATAATAGTATTTTTAATTTGTACCATTTAATTTTTTATTACTAAGATAATATAGATTATCGAACAAGTTAATATTCTTTACAACAAAAAGTCATATAATGTTAAAACTATTGCCATTATTTAATAGATATTATAATAAAATATACACATAACATAACTATTTAATAATTTAAATGGTTTAATTATATCAATAGTGTTACTTAAACTAATAATTACATTATTATTTAATAATTATACTCCTGAATAAATTTTTTAATAACATAATAATAGGAAATTTTAAATAACTATTAAATGTATACTAATAATAGTATAAGTACTGAAATAGTATAAGAAAAGTTTTTAATCATAGTGTAATAACTTTTAATGGTTATATATAATTTATTAAATAATCTAATCTAATACTATTATAAAAGTATGTTGGTATGTTAAAACATTTCTTCCAAAAATACCCTCTAAAATGTATACATGCATACATAAAACACATGCATGCATATACATAACACATACATACATCATAAATCATACTCCTTCAAATCCCTTTCATAACCCTCAATTAAATAAAACTAAATGTAATAAATACACTCTCATACATGCATACATGAAATCATATACATAATACTTCATGCTTAATTACATAGCATACATGAAGAGATAACCTTTTAATTGTACCATTATATCTATTTAATGACATTCAACTAAAACTTCAAAACGTTCCCATCACATAACCTCCTTTACTATTATTATAATGCAGCACTAGTACCGGCTTAAATTTTTAGTCCATTAAGAAGGAAAGTCATAGTATTCATTAGAGATTTCATTTACAGTGAATACCCTAACCGTTGTTAGACACAAGAGTTATATTTCCATTATTGCATGTTAAATTAAAATTAAATTAACTTATGGTTTTATAACTTCATCAAACCCACTTAAATGACATTAATCCAATCAAAACTTTTAAAATTCTCCTCTTTTCCTATCATTATACTATATCAAACCCACTTAAATGACATTAATCCAATCAAAACTTTTGAAATTCTCCTCTTTTCCTATCATTATACTATAAATAAAAATTTCCTCATCACCATATATATGTGTGTATCTTTCTCGCCATCCCCGAACCTTCATTGTTGCCTCTCCCCCGTCGAGATTGTTGAAGATGGTGTCTGACTCTGAGACCTCCATTGTGAACTCTACCAACACCTAGAGTTGAAGAGATTATGATATATGGTAAATTTCTAGAATTATATATATATAGTATTATGTCACTTCATTTCTCTCTTCAAATTATTAGTCTTTTCAAATGCTTACTGTGTTTCTTCTTCTTTGGTTTGGTGCACATAGACGTACTTAAATCTCAAGAACCCAAGACGTTATTCAGTTCAAAAAGTAAATTTAAAGTCTTATCTTATCCTCTTTCTCTCTTCCAGTTATTAGCCTTTTCTCATACTAATTTTCTTCTTCTTTAATTTAGTGCAGATGAAGAAATATCATAGAAAGAAGATATCATTTGAAGGTTTGCTTCACAAAATTAAATATTGTTCTTATTCTTTTTGAATAAAAACGTCTATATAGTATATTTATGCAGTATTATCAAAGATGTCAGAGGTTTGTTATAAGGGATGTTGGTTGTCTAAAATGCAATTAAATTATGGTTTTATAATTCTTCCATTAAAGGTACTTAAATTGCATTGATCCCATCAATCATTTTCTGATCAATTAAATAGAAATAAAAATCCACCATTAATTACCCAAATATATCTTTCTCATTTACCTTTCTCGTTATCGTCGGGCTGCCATTGCAGGCGACCATCTATCACATGAGTCCGTGTCTTAGGCCTCTGTGAACTATGGCGACACGACAGGTGGAGATTCTCAAATCATGGTAATTCTTGAGTTATTGGATTTATTTTGTATTATTTTGAAAAATAGTGATTGAAATATTTATTTCTAATCCCGAAGCAAGTGTTATCATTGAGGAGCAAGAAGAATCTGTTGCTTTTCAAGTTTCCTCTAGATAACCTGAGAGGAGTTTTAGTTTTTCACTTAAGAGAAATTTTATCTATTTTGGAGGATCGAACTTCAATTTGTAAAAGTTCTATAATGCACGTGCAATTTATAAAAGTTTGTTAATGTAATTTCGAGCTTATCACGCATTGAGTAAAATCATTATTTTAATGTCAAATGAAGTAAATATTAATTTATTCTTTAATTTTTTGAGCTCACATAACTAAATAATTTTATTTTGACATTTATGTTTGTACCATATTCTTTAATTCTTAGCATCATATGTTAAATTTGAACAATTGACTTTCCATTAATTATTCCAAGTATCTGGAGTTTTAAAATTAAAGGTAAATTAGTTGCTAATTTTAAACAAAAAAATTAATTTACAATTTGTAAATAAAATTATATATAACATATATAATATCAATTTTATTATTTAATTATTTGATATATGGTTATAATATATGATTTTTATATTTTTAGTATAATTACAACATATTCCCGATTATTTCATCAAATATGGAAAAGTAATATGACTACACTATATTTCAAAATGTATATTTTAAGTCTATTCATCATTTTCAAGCCATAGAAATGTTAAAAAAGTAAAAGATGTATGTATACATGCAATGCACACGCAACAAGTATTGTATACATGCAATTTTCAAAAAGTAAAACAACTATATATATGAAAATAAGTACACGTGCACCATACTAGTATAATACTAAATACAATAACATGTCCACGTGTGAAGCACGTGCATTATACTAGTTATGATATAAGAGGAGATGTGGAGATAAACCAGTAATGGCTACAAAATAATGAGCCGTTAATTTTATTAATTTAATTTAAGTTAATTTAATTAGAATCAGAATATATAATATAAATAAGGTTTAAGGGTAAAATTGTCCATAGAATTTTTACTCATACTCCCTTTAAGGGGAGTATGATATGTAAGACTATAAACAATAAGGGATGATATCTTAGAAATTATAAGGACAAATTTCTAAAAACTACCGAATAATAATAAGAAAAAGCGACCATTTAAAAAAAATCAGCAAAATCGACATTTTCTAGTGAAAAAGGGTTGATTTTGCAGTTTTCTAGTCCCGTGTGGTTCTCCAAAAACCCAGCCATTACCCCTTCGCACTCTCTCCAACTTCACTGATGTCCAACTCCTCCCCTTACTCCTCTCTCCTCTCCAAACTTCGCCTCCCCCAACCCTCCCCCTACTCCTCTCAATCCCCCCAAACCTATCCAAATAATTCGCCGCCACAACCGCCATCAGTGCCGCCACGCCAGCACCAACGAGTGCCCGATGAACACAAGCTTATACCATCCCCACACTCCTCCAACACCCCTCGCAAATTATCTCCGCCTCCCGATTCAGAACCCAAACCGCCGCCTTCAGTAGCCCGCGGTGGACAAACCTATCGTCAGAGTAGGTGACACGTTTGAGGATGGCGGTCGGGTCCGTGAGGTATCCGTTGGGGGATGGGGCCCACTTAGGGCTGGAAAGGTTGGGCTCGTAGATGATGAGGACAGAACATACGGCGCGAGAGATGGGGGAGAAGGCGGGGGATGCTGATAATCACATTTTATTATAATTTTATACCCTCATTATCTATTTTATATGAATAAATATGCTAGTAATAATTATTCTTATCTTTAATTGCAGGTTAATGAAGAATAAATCTCAAACTCCAATCTCTCAACAAAAAGCCCTTGATTTAATGAAGAAATGAAGCCCATGAAGCCAAATGAATTCTTTCAAATATTTAATGAAGAAATAAATCAAAGCCCGATGGAAAAATCAAGAGAAAATGCCAAAGCCCAAATGTCAAAACCCAAAAGTCCAAGCTAAAACCAAAGACCCAAACCCAAAAGCCAAATACAAGAGGATCTGCGGACAGCACACAGGAGAAGGGCAGGCATCGATGCCTACATCGATGCCGGCATCGATACCTGCATCAATGCCGGCATCGATACCCTGGGCAGTTAGTTACGAATCTAAGGCTAATTTTTGATGTTTTTGGATAAGATTTTAATCCAATGGCTCTCATTCACTAATGTTTACTATAAATAGGGGTAGAAAGTGAGGGGTTAGAGGTGTAAAAATTTTTGTAACTCCTTTTGGAGAGGAGAGCTACTCTTAATTGAGAAGGTCTTCCAAATTTGTAACTTCTATTATAATTAATAAAATAATTTTTTTACCACTTTAAATTTTTCTATTCTTCTCTTTGTTGGATGATGAAGATGAAGATGAAGATGAAGAATTATTTGAAAGTTTGTATTTCTCTTTTATTTTTTTATTGGTTATTAGTTTAAATTTATTTCTATGCTTGTAGGTAGATTTTATTTTCTTGTTAAATAGCCAAGAGCTAGAACCCTCTTGCCTTAGATTTATTTCATGCTTATAGAGTAGATTTATTTTCTTGTATTTAATTCTTGCAATTTATTTTGTAGTTTAGATTTTTATAATTTATTTTTAGTTAGATTTTAATTTCTTATAGTATTCACCTTGAGGCTAGAACCCTCTTGGGTTTAGTTTTTCTTTTTGTTTATTTTTATTTTGTTTGATTCACCTTTACGCTAGAACCCTTTAGGGAATTACCATTTTCTAAGAAGCAGGTTCAATTGTAGATTACACATATCTATAATTGAATCCACCATCTTTAATTTCTTGTATTTTCTTTTATTCTTGAATTTTGTTCTTCATTCTTGAGTTTTTTATTTGTTTCTTGATTTTATTTATTTTTTTCCTTCTTGCCTTATTAATCACACTCATTCTTTGTCACATCCACTCTCACTTATATTTTGCGCCGCTTTACACACTATCACTTTCACTCTCATTATCTCTCCACAATCACATTTATTCATCACTTCTTTTTGTCATGCACACAACATAAGAACCGATTTTATATTTTCTCCTACAAAAACATCTTCCTCGTGGGATCGATATCTTTATACTATAACTTGACACGGTTGTGCACTTGCAATCTTTTTGGTACATGTTTATGCTGCATCAAGTTTTTGGCGCCGTTGTCGGGGAAAGAGCTTAAGAAGGTTTTAATTATTTTGGTTCTTCAACTTGTGTGTTTTTTGTGAAGGAAACGCTTGGAGCTTGAAGATCGCGGATTGGAGAATTAGGATTTGAAGATTTGCTTTCGGGTAAGTCCTCTTTCTAGTTTTTAATTCCACCCTTTAGCTACTTCTTCACATTTAGAGACAATTAGGACTTAAAAAAATATTTTATTTTTGTTGACCATAATAAAATTTACCCTCCACTTTGACATTTACTAACAAGATAATAAATTCAAACATATTCCCCCTTCTCATTTGTTTGATTGTTAACCCTGATTAAAAAAAGGTTTTTCTTTTCCATCCTTTTTAGTTGCTTTTAATTCATAAGGTTGCATTTCATATTGATAGTAGGAATTCACTAAGTGATTTGAGCATCTTGATTTGGCACGTACTTAAAAATATTTTTAAGGGCAAAACCCCATAATCAAGATAAGGTGAGGGATTTCATCACCCTTTCCTTAGCCCAAAAATCACTAATTCCTCACTTCACAAACCCAAGCCTAATAAAACTCATTAGACATTGGCCCCTAAGGATTCGAGCTCAATAAGGAATAAGAAATCCTTAAGTGAACCGGTTTAAGTTTTCTCAGATTAGTTGGTGTCTAAGGTAAGGTTTAGGGGTTGCGTAAGCGCTCCGTAAGGAACGAGGTACTTAATTGATCTCTGATCACCCTCTAGTACTATCCTTACCTGGCTAACTACCTGGGTAAAAATTTAATCTTTTCACTGTAGGAGTTTTTGGTTAGGAGCTGGTCTAGTTGAGTTAGGCTAAACCCTAGAATTAGAGTGATTGAAAAGTGATTGCTTTGATTTGTTTTAGTTAGGTTTTCTCTATGTTTTTCTCATAAAAAAAACTATTTTTTTTCTTTTTTCTCTTTCTTTATAAAAAAATAAAAAGAAATAGTTTTGGTGTATGCAACAGTGGATTAGAGATAATACACGTCGATTAATTCATTTTGAACCAATCATAGAAATGGAGCATCCTAATCCACCCGTTCTTCATGATATGTGCTATCCCATTAGGAATGCAATCCCTTTGTGCATTAGGCTCCCCGAAACAAATAGAATAAATTTTGAGCTTAGACCGTGATACATAAACATGCTTTCCAAATTCCTTGGTAATGAAACAGAAGATGCATATATTTTTATTTTGGAATTTGAGGAAGTGTGTATTATGATTAAAATGAGAGAATTAAACGAAGATGCGATCAAACTCAGATTTATTCCATTTGCTCTTAAAGACAAAGCAAAAAAATAGCTGTATAGCTTACCCATAAATTCCATCACTACGTGGGAGGACTTTATCACCGTTTTTCTTAAGAAATTTTTTCCTATCCATAAAATGGTGAAGCTAAGAAACAGTATCATGAATTTTAAAATTGTCTCGGGAGAACCCTTTTGGAAGTATTTTGACCGATTTAAAGATCTTCTCGTCTAATGTCCTCATCACGGTTTAGAAAAATGGCGATTGTGCCAAATAATTTATGAGGGATTAGATTATTCTACAAAAACTTCTTTAGAATCAATGTGTCACGGGGATTTCATGAGGAAAAACGCTGATGAAGCTTGGGAGTTTTTAGAGAGTCTTTCTGAAAAAACAATGTAATGGGAACACTATGATGATAGGGTTTCATTAGTTCCCCAATCTAAGTCTAGTGGTCTTTCCTTGGAGTCAAACATTGCTTCTGAAGCGAAGATGGTGACGATTCTGCGAAGGTTAGAAGCTTTAGAAATTAAGGAACGAGCTCCAGCTCAAATCAATCATGTTTCTACCTCAGGATGTCATAATTGTCAGTCTCCTACCCACGTTTCAGAGGAATGCCCTCTCCTAGGAAACAACAATGCATTAGAACAGATGAACGCTGCATTCCAGCACCCTAGAAATGATCTATTTTCTCCAACCTACAATCCAGGGTGGAGAAATCATCACAGTTTTGCATGGAATCTAGGAAATTCTCCTAGAACTTAAAACTTTAATCCCGCTTCGACCCAACATTTTCCTAGGGGAAACTGTGACGCCCCTGGGTTCACATAAGGCTGTAGTCCAAGGTGAAACCAAGAATGTCAAACCTGTCATGCACCATACCGTGTAATAACATGTTTTACCATCACAATTAATATCTCTCTAGTAGAGTCAACAATAGGTGTAGGTACAAAGCAAGTAAAAGATAATACAAGTGATAACTGATGAAATAATAACAACCACATAAATATCTCATCATCCAACATACAAAAATACATAGTCAATGGCGGAAGTAGATAAACTGGAGTTCTCAACAAGTCTCAAAATACAAAATATCTGAATAAAGGAAATAAGGCATACAGCCTTTACAACATCTAGAGAGTAGTCCTCAAATGTCAAACAAAAACTACAATGGTGCTCCAAAATAAAACATAACTACAATAGACAGCTGAACACTAAAGTATGTCGCCATTAACCTGCGACTCTCCGGGCTCCTGGCTCGTGACCTAAAAGGGGGAGGGACAACAAACGTCAAAGTGCTAGCGAGCAACATCACAACCAACCCCAAGGGAACAATGCTCGTTGTATAAGAAAATACAGATAATACATAATAGATCTAAAATCATTGATCTTACTAAAGAGGATTTTAGTATTTAGAAATTTACAACACGAGCATAGATACGTCGAGCGAAATAATCCAAACAAGGAAACCCTCATGTATATACCTTGTATCTCAAATTGTAAATCCCTAAACACAAAACCCGAGGTTCTAGTACAGGAACAATAATAAAAATAAATACAACTAATCTCAGAGCATAAGTACAATGCCATGTCATAGCTCACATGAATATCGTGTTATTACATACATAAGTGTCATGTCATAAACTCCTGTGAGAAAGTCATATACAGGGTTAAGAAATATGTCTGATGCAGGAACTAGATATCGTGGTTTCCAAACACATGAAATGAGTGGCAAATGTCCAACACGAGGATTGAAATGGATTATAGTCTAACACGAGGACTGAAGTGGATTATAGTCCAACACGGAGACTTGTATAGATTATAGTCTACCACAAGGACTGTGCAACAGTGAAAAGTATATGCGAAAAGGTATACATATCAAAATCTCGCACGTGTTTCAATGTGTGGTCTAAATTTGTGTCACAAGTCAACCCCATGTGTAGATGAATCACTAACATCACAAACTAGTGGGGGATAAACGAGGTGATCTCTCGAACACACAAAAATGGCAACAAAAAATCAACAGGCACAAAACAGTGCGGCGGTCGACCGCAGAGGTCACTCCGGTCGACCGTTCACAGTGTCGAGAATCACTGTGCTCAAAACTGAGCGGCGGTCGACCGCTGAGGTCCTGCCGGTCGACCGCTCAAAGAGCAGAAATGTTCTGCTGAAAATGACTCAGAGCGGTCGACCGCCGCGGTCAACCGCGAAGCTGACAGAAGCCCAGTTTGAGTTTCTGTCGGCTTCAATTCGTAATTAAACTTGACGATTTCTACATTAATGAAAACCTAACATCTATACAAAGTCATAGAACAGAAGACAATGAATTTAGACATTTAAAATCTATTATCAAGATCCCAAACCTATATAAGCATGATTTAAATGTTTTTAAAAATAGTAAAAATAGGATTTACCTTTGATAAAATATTTTTAGATCTAGATCTCATTAATAAAAATTCGTTGGTGAGCTTTTAAATCTGAAACACATGATTCTCACATCTCATGCCATAAAGATCTACTATATCTACATAAAATATGATTTAGGCCCAATAAAACCAGATTAAAACCCAAATAAAGCATAAAAATACAAAAGGGGAGGAGTTGGGCGAGATGTCACTCGCCTCTAATGAAGATAAAACCCTAGATCTGTAGGAGTATGATCTCTCTCGCTGGATCCACCAAAAATCTGCCGAAAAACTCTTCAAAGATCCTCCCAAATCACCAAAGAATGAGAAAGTAGGGTTTGAGGGGGGAGAGGGGGCTAGGGTTTCTGTTATCAGATGAAAAGAGGCTCTCTTGGGTTCATTAGGATATATACTAACCCCTAGACCCGACCCGAAACCCGTTAAGGCCCAAAATCCAGAAAACTCTCTGCCTGTTGGACGGTTGACCGCCGCACCCAGTGCGGTCGACCGCACAACAGGAAAAAGGTTTCCTATGCACGAGAACGATGTGCGGTCGACCGTCGCGTCTACTGCGGTCGACCGCTCAGATGAAAATGCCAGTCTAGATCTATTTACAACATGATGTTCAAACCACTCAATTTCTCCCATATATAAACACTTGTTGGGTTCCCAAACACTGATGATCACATTCATCTAACATATACACGGTTATTCATCACAAAAGAATTATTCATCACTCGTAATTCAATATATTCATTATAAAATTTTCGGGGTTCTACATTCTTCCCCCCTTAAAAGAATTTCGTCCTCGAAATTCGAAAATCATACCCATCTCGAAATATGAAATTCTAGATGAGCACACATGGATATTTATACTTAACCGTCCAAAATAATAATATTCTTGTTCAAGCCCTAATCTAGTGGAACTAGTACATCGGGCGAAAAATCCAAACAAGGAACCCCCCATATATATACCATGTGTTCCAAAAGATTAAGAATTAAGCGAAGATATTCTCATTCTAGTGTTAAATGTAAATATAACCAAAGATATAAACATAATATAAGGTATATGTCATAAAAATTTATTTACCTGTTCAAACAAATGTGGGTAATCGTGTCGTGTCCTCTTCGCGCTCCCAAGAAGCTTCCTCACATCCACTTCGGTTCCATTGAACTTTCACCAATGGAATCACCTTGTTCCTGAGTCTCTTATCTTCTCTAGCAAGTATAGACACTAGGATCTCAATAGTAGTCAAATCATCCCGAAACTCAATCTCCGGTGTATCCAACACTCGCTGCTGCTCCTCATCATGCAAGTGCTTCTTGAGCTAGAGATATGAAATACATTATGTATACTAGACATAGATGCTAGAAGATATAGTCTGTATGACACAGCTCTAATGTGCTCTAAAATCTGGAAAGGTCCAATATATCTCGGTACAAGCTTTCCTCGCCTCCCAAATTGTTGCACGCCTTTCATAGGCGATACCTTCAGCATAACCAAATCCCCAATCTGAAACTCTAGTGGTCTTCGCCTCTTATCTGCATAGCTCTTCTGCCGGCTCTGAGCGGCTAGAATCCACTCTCTGATCAAAGCTACCTTCTCAGTAGTCTGTCTCACTAGCTCTGGCCCAAGCATCAAACTATCCTCCGGCTCTGCCCAGCATATCGGCGATCTACAGGGCCTCCCGTACAATGCCTCATACGGAGCCATCCTGATCGTCGCTTGATAACTATTGTTATAAGCGAATTTTACCAATGGAATATGATCCTCCTAGTTGTCTTGGAAGTCAATGACACATGCCCGTAACATGTTCTCTAACACCTGATTCACCCTCTCCGTCTGACCATCCGTCTGTGGGTGGAATACACTGCTATAAGATAGCTTGCTGCCAAATGAGTCATGGAAACTCCTCTAAAAATGTGAAGTGAAAACCGATCCTCGATCCGACATGATCGTATCTAGAACTCCGTGAAGTCAAACTATCTCCCGAATGAAGATCCTCGCATAAGCCTCGGTTGTATAAGTGGTCATCACTGGAATAAAATGTGCTGACTTCGTTAATCGGTCCACTATCACCCAAACAGAATCATTCCCCTTCTTCGTCTTCGGTAACCCCACAATAAAATCCATAGAAATATCCACCCACTTCTACTCCGGAATAGGCAAACACTGAAGTGTCCCTGCCGGTCTCTGATGCTCTGCCTTCACCTGCTGACAGGTAAAAACATCTAGCCACATAGTCTGCAACCTCTCTATGCATACCACTCCACCAGAAATGTCTCTTCAAGTCCTTGTACATCTTGGTGGTTCCTGGATGCACTGTGTATCGAGTACAGTGTGCCTCATCAAATAAATCCCTATTCAGCTCTGCACTGGCTGGCATAACCAATCTACCCTTCATCCGTAGACCTCCATCTGCTCTAATGGTCCAATCAGTCTTAGGCTCTTTGGAAATCTCCTCCTTTCGGATTTGAATCCAAGAGTCTTCCGACTGAGCTCTGACAACTCTGGTACTCCAAGATGGCTGCACTGATACAGCTCCTAAAAACGCACTGGTTCCTCCAATCTCGGGTCTAAAATCAAACTGGCTAAGAGTAAGGAGATCTCTGTACAATGAACACCTCAAAGCCGCAACCCGATGTCGACACTTTCTACTCAAAGCATCTACTACAACGTTCGCCTTCCTCGGATGATACTGAATCGCGAACTAGTAGTCCTTGATAAACTCAATCCATCTCCTCTGTCTATGGTTGAGTTCCTTCTGAGAAAAGAGATGCTTCAGACTCTGATGGTCTGTGAATAACTCAAACTGTACTCCATATAGGTAGTGCCTCCATGACTTCAGTGCAAATACCATTGCCGCCAACTCTAAGTCATGAGTAGGATAGTTCTACTCATGCACCCTCAACTGCCGTGAGATATAAGCTACTACTCTCTGAGTCTGCATCAATACGCCTCCTAGGCCTGCCAATGATGCATCTGTATACACGACGAATGTCATGTCGCTGCTCAGAATAGTCAAAATTGGTGATGTAGTCAACTTAGCCTTCAATGTATCAAAGGCCTTCTGACACTCCACACTCCAAATGAACTGTACACCCTTCTTCGTAAAGCGTGTAATCGGTGCCAAAATCTTCGAGAAGTCCTGGATGAACTTCCTGTAGTAGCCAGCTAGACCCAAAAAGCTACGAATCTCGGTCACTGTCTTCGGCGGCTCCCAATCAAGGACTGCTTAAACCTTAGCTGGATCAACTGCTATGCCCTCTCTACTGATGACGTGGCCGAGAAATCTGACTTCTGAAAGCTAAAATTCACACTTGCTGAACTTGGCATACAACTGATGCTCCTGTAGAGTCCTCAAAGCTATCCGTAGATGCTCCTCGTGTTCTGCCTCTGATCTCGAGTAGATAAGTATATCATCAATAAAAACGATCACAAACTGATCCAAGAAGGGACGAAAAACCCGGTTCATCAAATCCATAAATACCGTGGGTACATTGGTCAACCCAAATGGTATGACCAAAAACTCAAAAGATGCATATCTAGTAAGAAAGGCGGTCTTGGAAATATTCATCTTCCGAACCCGTAACTGATGATAGCCAGAACGAAGATCAATCTTCGAGAAATACTGCGCTCCCTGTAACTGGTCAAACAAGTCATCAATCCTAGGTAGTGGGTACCTATTTCGGATAGTGACCTTGTTCAACTCTCTATAATCTATGCACAATCTCATACTACTGTCCTTCTTCTTCACGAAGAGAACCGGTGCGCCCCACGGAGAATGACTCCGACGAATAAAACCCTGAGCTAACAACTTGTCCAACTAGGTCTGAAGCTCTCGCATCTTAGCTGGTGCCATGCGATAGGGTGCGCGGGATATCGGGGATGTGCCTGGCTGCAACTCAATACAGAACTCTACCTCTCTCACAGGAGGTAATCCAGGTATGTCCTGAAAGACATCTTGATACTCTGAGACAACTCTAGTCTCCAATAACTTAGCACCCTGATCTCATCACATCAACTCCTTGATGTACGCCAAAAATGACTCTGCAAATCGGTTACCCTGAGAGGTGGCTACAATCATCTCGGACCCATCGGACGCTCGCAACTTGACTATCTTCACAAAGCAGTCAATGCTAATATGATAGGAAGACAACCAATCCATACCAAGGATGACATCGAACTCGGACATATGCAACACTATCAAATCAACTATGAACTCCGACTCGTCTAAACTGACGGTACACCTCCTACAAACGCTCTCCAGGAGCGATACCTCACCTAAAGGGGTGGAAACAGATAAAGGGGTGTCTAGAGACTGAGCTACGAGCTGGAGTTTAGTCATAAATACATGAGAGATGAAAGAATACGAAGCTCCCGAATCAAAAAGAATACGGGCGGGGAAAGAATCCACAAGGAACGTACCCTCCACTACGGCTCCGCTAGCTCCATGATCACGGGGAACTACTGCATAAACTCTGCCTGTGACTAAAGACTGCTCTGCTGATGGAGGTGGAGAATATAGGATAATCTACCCCTGAGGAACCTCCTGAACTGCTCGGATCTGTCCCTCAGTCCTCTGAGCTACTGGTGGTGCCTCAAGTCTGTTCTGCTGGCCCTAACCTCTGCCCTGCTGTCGCTGCTGCTGCTGCTAGTTAGGACCCTTGCCCTGCTGGGCTCCTACTGGTGCGCTACGACACTCTGATGCCCTATGCCCGACCTTGTGACAGTTAAAACAAGATCCCTAGAACTTGGGCTGCTGATGTGCTCTCTGATCCTGCCGGGGTCCCTTCTTATAAGAGCCATGATGCTGCTGCTGATGTCCAGAAAAAGATCTCTTATTCTTTCCTTTGTCCCGCTCTGCCCTGCCTTGTCCTTCCCTTCCTTATCCTTCTGGAACATGGTAGTCTCAATCTCCTATGAAGTGGCGGCCTCAGCTACCTCCCTAACTGAATAGAACCTCCTCGAGAGGTATCGGCGGAGATTAGGGCGAAGTCTTGCTAAGAACATCTGAGCCTGACGCTCTCCTGTCTGCCACATACCCGTGAAATGTAGCAACTCCATGAACCTGCTCTCAAAATTTGCAACTGTCATGTCCCCCTGAGTCAACCGGGACAACTCAAGCTCCTTCCCAGTCCATGCTGCAAAAGAAATGTAATGTCCATCAAAGAAGTATATGAAGTCCTCCCATGTGAGGGTCATCCTTTGCTCTGGAGTAAACTGAAGTCGGTACCATCTCCCGGCATCTCCCTTCAAACTGTAGGATGCCAATCTCTGCTTCTGAACTGAATCCACACTGAGTATGTTAAGAATATTTCCCACATCCTCCTTCCACTTATGGGCTGCAAGAGGGTCTAGTGATCCCTGGAACTCTGGTGCCCTCATCTTCTGGTACCTCTCTACTATACGGAGCCAAGCCTCCTGCTCCATGGCTCCATCTGGGACTGCTAGAGGAATGGCTGCAGGCGTGATCTCGGGGGACCTCTCTCTAACAGGAATGGCGGGTATCCCCTACTGCTGAGCTACCGGTGGTGGTGTCCGTGATGTTATATGAGTCGTCACCAGCTCCTCAATGGCTGTCATCCTAGCAATGAGAGGGGCCATAATATCCACCAAGTACTGAGGAGCCTGCTGCGGCTCGGGTGGTGCCTGCTGTGGCTTAGGTGGTGATCACTGCTACTCAGGTGGAGCCTGCTGTAACTCTGCCTGTTCAGCTCTCCGAGTATAAGGTCTACCACGACCTGCCATCTCGCTGTCTCTCTGATGATAAGAAAATAAAAGTTCATGAGTCAAAATAGACCTTTATAAATAACGTATCACCATACAATTTCTCAACATATAGTAGTCACACAAATACTTTAAATTTACACAAAATAATTATCATAAAAAAATTCAAATTTTTGAGATATACGCATATATCGTCCTCACTCATACTAGGAAATCCTTGCGGACTCTATACATGAATCCTAAGAAACTCTATCCTAGCTCCACGACTCGACACAGGATGATCCTAAGGATACTAGAACTAGAGCTCTGATACCAACTGTGATGCTCCTGGGTTCACACAAGGCTGCAGTCCAAGGTGAAACCAAGAATGTCAAACCTGTCATGCACCACACCATGCAATAACATGTTTCACCATCACAATTAACATCTCTCTAGTAGAGTCAGCAATAGGTGTAGGTACAAAGCAAGTAAAAGATAATACAAGTGATAACTGATGAAATAATAACAACCACATAGATATCTCATCATCCAACATACGGAAATACATAGTCAATGGCGGAAGTAGATAAACTAGAGTTCTCAACAAGTCTCGAAATATAAAATATCTGAGTAAAGGAAATAAGGCATACAGCCTTTACAACATCTAGAGAGTAGTCCTCAAATGTCAAACAAAAACTACAATGGAGCTTCAAAATAAAACATAACTACAATAGACAGCTGAACACTAAAGTGTGTCGCCATCAACATGCGACTCTCCGGGCTCCTGGCTCGTGACCTGAAAGGGGGAGGGACAACGAGTGTCAAAGCGCTAGCGAGCAACATCACAACCAACCCTAAGGGAACATGGCTCGTTATATAAAAAAATATAGATAATACATAATAGATCTAAAATCATTGATCTTACCAAAGAGGATTTTAGTATTTAGAAATTTACAACACGAGCATAGATACGTCGAGCGAAATAATCCAAACAAGGAAACCCTCATGTATATACCTTGTATCTTAAATTGTAAATCCCTAAACACCAAACCCGAGGTTCTAGTATAGGAACAATAATAAAAAGAAATACAACTAATCTTAGAGCATAAGTACAGTGCCATGTCATAGCTCACATGAATATCGTGTTATTAGATACATAAGTGTCATGTCATAAACTCCTGTGAGAAAGTCATATACAGGGTTAAGAAATATGTCCGATGCAGGAACTAGATACCGTGGTTTCCAAACACATGAAATAAGTGGCAAATATCCAACACGAGGACTGAAATGGATTATAGTCCAACACGAGGACTGAAATGGATTATAGTCCAACACGATGACTTATATGGATTATAGTCCAACATAAGGACTGTGTAACAGTGAAAAGTATATGCGGAAAGGTATACATATCACAATCTCGCACGTGTTTCAATGTGTGGTCTAAATTTGTGTCACAAGTCAAACCCCATGTGTAGATGAATCACTAACATCACAAACTAGTGGGGGATAAATGAGGTGATCTCTCGAACACACATAAAGGGTAACAAAAAGCCAACAGGTACAAAACTATGCGGCGGTCGACCGCAGAGGCCACTCCGGTCGACCGCTCACAGCGTCGAGAATCACTGTGCTCAAAACTGAGCGACGGTCGACCGCTGAGGTCATGCCGGTCGACCGCTCAAAGAGCAGAAACGTTCTGCTAAAAATGACTCAGAACGGTCGACCGCCGCGTCCGTCGCGGTTGACCGCGAAGCTGACAGAAGCCCAGTTTTGGTTTCTGTCTGCTTCAATTCGCAATTAAACTTGACGATTTCTACATTAATGAAAATCTAACATCTATACAAAGTCATAGAACAGAAGACAATGAATTTAGACATTTAAAATCTATTATCAAGATCCTAAACCTATATAAGCATGATTTAAATGTTTTTAAAAATAGTAAAAATAGGATTTACCTTTGATAAAATATTTTTAGATCTAGATCTCATTAATAAAAATTCGTTAGTGAGCTTTTAAATCTAAAACACATGATTCTCACATCTCATGCCATAAAGATCTACTATATCTACATAAAATACGATTTAGGCCCAATAAAACTGGATTAAAACCTAAATAAAGCATAAAAATACAAAAGGGGAGGAGTTGGGTGAGATGTCACTCGCCTCTGATGAAGATAAAACCCTAGATCTGTAGGAGGATGATCCCTCTCGCTGGATCCACCAAAAATCCACCGAAAAACTCTTCAAAGATCCTCCCAAATCACCAAAGAATAAGAAACTAGGGTTTGAGGGGAGAGAGGGGCCTAGGGTTTCTGTTATCAGATGAAAAGAGGCTCTCTTAGGTTCATTAGGATATATACTAACCCCTAGACCCGACCCGAAACATGTTAAGGCCCAAAATCTAGAAAACTCTCTGCCTGTTGGGCGGTCGACCGTCGCGCCCAGTGCGGTCGACCGCACAACAGGAAAAAGGTTTCCTGTGCGAGAGAACGATGTGCGGTCGACCGCCGCATCTACTGCGGTCGACCGCTCAGATGAAAAATGCCAGTCTAGATCTATTTACAGCATGATGTTCAAACCACTCAATTTCTCCAACATATAAACACTTGTTGGGTTCCCAAACACTGATGATCACATTCATCTAACATATACACGGTTATTCATCACAAAAGAATTATTCATCACTCGTAATTCAATATATTCATTATAACATTTTTGGGGTTCTACAGAAACACAGTTCCGTTCAATTCTCATTCACAATTTCAACAACCCAATCTCCCGTATCAAAATCAATCTCCTCTTCATCAAGCTATAATTCAGACTCATCACAATCCAGATCAGGATAAACGTCTCAACGTCTTGGAAAGGGGTTTGGAAACCATAATTAAGGCCTCCACTCAAACCACGAATATGTTGACTCAAACGTTAGCACTCTGAATTCCTTCATGCAATCAACTGGACAAATGCTCAACTCCAACACTCAAGCTATAGCTAGATTAGAATCCCAACTTGGTCAACTAGCTTGTGCCGTGAGTGAAAGAGAAAAAGGAAAATTTTCGAGTCAACCCATGGTCAACCCTAAGAACACAGGATGTAGTTCATCCTATGAAGCCCAAGTGAATGCAATCCATTCACTTCGGTCAGGTAGACAGGTCGATAATCAAGTGAGAACTCCTCCAAGTCAAACTCTTGATCCTGTACACATTCATTGTCCTTCTCCTTTTGATGAATCTATTCAACAATCACTCCCCTCAGATGACCAAGAACCTGAGCCTGCTTTTGATAGATTTAGACCGGTTGCTCCATTTCTAGATAGACTCAGGTCTAGGAAACACTCTCCTCAGGAGGAGAAGATCCTAGAAACATTCAAGCAGGCTAAGGTCAACATTCCTCTCTTAGATGTAATTGAACAAATTCCATCTTATGCTAAATTTTTAAAAGAATTGTGCACTAAGAAGAGGCGAATAAATGTTCCAAAGAAAGTCTTTTTAACCGCCAATATCAGTGAAATGCTATCAAATCCTATACCTGTAATACCCCAACCCTTGAGAGGGTGATGTGATTAGTATTGATATATTTGATTGGAATACTCATACCACCAAGATGCATCTTCTTTTCGGGAACCCAACTCTTAGAAACTCCAAAGTTAAGCGTGCTTGGCCTGGAGAAATTCTAGGATGGGTGACCCCCTGGGAAGTTTTCCAGGGAGCACGTGAGTGAGGACAAAACGTGCTGAAAAGATATGTGGTGGTTTGTGAGGCAGTCCATCAGATCTAATAGCATACCGACTCCGGGATTCCGGGGCAGGGCGCTACAAATGGTATCAGAGCAAAACCAACCGGAATTGTGAGAGCTAAGTGCTATGCGGCGCAAAGTGCTACGTCGAGAGGGTGGGAGCCACCTCTTGAGGCCGTAGGAGCCACCTCTAGAATCTTACACGGATGGTACGGTCTTGGATGATATGATTTGACGCAACGAGGACGTTACGAGTTTAAGTGGGGTAGATTGTAATACCCCAACCCTTGAGAGGGTGATGTGATTAGTATTGATAGATTTGATTGGAATACTTATACCACCAAGATACATCTTCTTTTTGGGAACCCAACTCTTAGAAACTCCAAAGTTAAGCGTGCTTGGCCTGGAGAAATTCTAGGATGGGTGACCCCTTGGGAAGTTTTCCAGGGAGCACGTGAGTGAGGACAAAACGTGCTAAAAAGACATGTGGTGGTTTGTGAGGCAGTCCATCAGATCTAATAGCGTACCGACTCCGGGATTCTGGGGCGGGGCGCTATAATACCGTTGAAACATAAAGATCCAGGTTCCCCATCATTTTATGTAACATTGGTAATACTCACATTGGTAAGGCGCTTTTAGACTTATGGGCCAGTGTCAATTTGCTTCTATATTCAGTCTATCAGCAATTGGGTCTAGGTGTACTGAATCCAACCAAATGCACCTTACAGTTGGCTGATAGATCTGTCAAGGTCCCTATGGGTGAGTTAGAGGATGTTCTGATCAAGGTTGGAGATTTTATTTTTCCAGTAGATTTTGTAGTCTTAGAAACACAGTCTGTTTCCAATCCCAAAGGACAGACACCTGTCATCTTAGGACGATCCTTTTTAGCCACTTCTAATGCTCTCATCAATTGTAGAACTGGTCAAATGAAGCTGTCCTTTGGGAATTTG
This sequence comes from Asparagus kiusianus, assembly GCA_022839385.1. NCBI lineage: Eukaryota > Viridiplantae > Streptophyta > Magnoliopsida > Asparagales > Asparagaceae > Asparagus > Asparagus kiusianus. Next base: position 41,380 of record BQKN01042537.1, read on the forward strand.
ACTGCTGATCTTAATATTTTTAATCCAGGGAACCAATCAAATAATCAGCCTCTAGAAATAAACTACATTCAGGAAAGATTAGAAGAAGAAGAAGAAGAGTCTGATTTGAGTTTTGAGGAAATTTTTAATGAAGAGTTAGAGTTTTTAGAAGAAGCAGATCAGGTCCTTGAGAATAATAAAACTGTGTTAAACATTTGCTGCTTTGAATTAAATTTTAAAAAACTCTTTCTTGATAAACTTAGATTCTTGGAGAATAATCAACAACCAAATTTTCAGAACTTCACAGAAGAATTGGTTGTTAGAAAACAAAACTTTACAGTACAAGAGTCTAAGTTCATTAAGAAATGTAAAATGCATGACACCAATAATACCTACCTTACTTTGTTGCAAGAATTACTAAACACCCCGAAATTCTTAGAAATTCACATTATTGATTATATCATTCTGAATTTTTTTTCAATCCGGGGAAGAATTTTCAACAGTAAGGTATGATTCAATGTAGAACGGGAACTCTTCATGTTGAATATTTCATTCTACATTGTTTATTTTGTTTATTTCAGAATAATAAAAAGAATTTATTCTTCTCTCATTTGAGAGTTTCTTGTTCAGTTGTTAAAAAAGAGAAGAAAAAAAGAAGAAAAAAAAGAAAAGAAAAGAAAAGAAAAAGAGAAAAAAAGAAAAGAAAAGAAATTTTTTTATTTCATCCTCCTCAGACCAAAGGTAATTGCATATTTTTATCAGCCGACCAAATGTAAGTGCTTCACTTCTTATCTGCTTTACTTCATGCATCATAGAGTTTTCATTGAGGACAATGCAATATTTAGGTGTGGGGGGGTAGGAATTAGTTATTTTCTCTCTTTATTTTACATTTTTGTTTTTTTCCTTTTTCTTTAAAAAAAATTTATAAAAATATCGTCACTTGCCAAATTGATGGAGTTATGTAATAATTGATTTATTTGATAAATTTGAAATTTTATAATCCCTAGTTAGTTATTTACTTAAGTTCACCTTTTATGATAACTCTAAATAAATTTTTTAAGAAATGATTTTCAAAGTAGTATACTTTACTTAAGCCTTAACTTGGACTTTTATTTAAAATAATGAAATTTTTTGCATGCTTAGCTTAGAGTTGAAAATAATTTTTCAAAGTGTCTTGATTTACATATTTTTTAAAATATATATACATATACAAAAAAAAATTGCAAAAGAAGAGTGTGAAAAATGGGCACCAAAAATAAAAAAAACTCTTGAATTCTAGGTGATTCTATATTATAAAGCCTAAGCTGACCGAGTAATTAAGCCCAAGGAGTATTTCCATACTTAATGATCTAAGTCCAATTGAGTTGGGATCCATTGGCCCAAAACTCGTTAAAAGGTCACTTAGAAAACCCGTTAAAGTAGAAAAAATCACCAAGGATGAAAGAGTTAAAAAAATTTTAAAAATAATAATAATAAATGTTTTATAGTTATATATATGGTCTTGGAAAGTATTTTAGATCAAGCAACTTGAAAATTATTTAAAACAAAGAGTTAGCATGTTCTTTTCAAAACTTTTAAATTAAATTTCTAAGTTTGGCTTGGTTTTGTATTGCTACAATGAGAAGATTTTCTTAAAAATATACCTTAGAGTTATATATAAAAAATGTTTTCTTGAGTGATAACTAGCTTCAATTAGATTGTCTAAAGTTATCAAGTGAATTTAGTTATTTACTGACTTCTTTAATTTGGCAAGTTGACCGAATTTTGTGGGTATATTCACTGCAAACCCTCACGAGACTACAACTCGTCCACTAGGATAACCTAAGGGTTTAAAGGCTTGTTATATGCGCTAAATATAACCGCGATTCCTGCGAAAGTGAGTTAGAATTTCTTTTATTTTTCTTTCTTTGCTAGAGGACTAGCAAAAGTTTAGGTGTGGGGGTATTTGATAATTATTTTTTATTATAATTTTATATCCTCATTATCTATTTTATATGAATAAATATGCTACTAATAATTGTTCTTATCTTTAATTGCAGGTTAATGAAGAATAAATCTCAAACTCTAATCTCTCAACAAAAATTCCTTGATTTAATGAAGAAATGAAGCCCATGAAGCCAAAGGAATTCTTTTAAATATTTAATGAAGAAATAAATCAAAGCCCAGTGGAAAAATCAAGAGAAAATGCCAAAGCTCAAATGTCAAAGCCCAAAAGTCCAAGCTAAAGCCAAAGACCCAAACCCAAAAGCCAAATACAAGAGGATCTGCGGACAACACACAGGAGATGGGTAGGCATCGATGCCGGCATCGATACCCTGGGCAGTTAGTTACGAATCTAAGGCTAATTTTTGATATTTTTGGATAAGATTTCAATCCAATGGCTCTCATTCACTGATGTTTACTATAAATAGGGGTAGAGAGTGAGGGGTTAGAGGTGTGAAAATTTTTGTAACTCCTTTTGGAGAGGAGAGCTACTCTTAATTGAGAAAGCTTTCCAAATTTGTAACTTTTGTTACAATTAATAAAATAATTTTTTCACCACTTTAATTTTTTCTCTTCTTCTCTTTGTTGGATGATGAAGATGAAGAATTATTTGAAAGTTTGTATTTCTCTTTTATTTCTTTTTTATTGCTTATTAGTTTAAATTTATTTCTATGCTTGTAGTTAGATTTTATTTTCTTGTTAAATAGCCAAGAGGCTAGAACCCTCTTGTCTTAGATTTATTTCATGTTTATAGAGTAGATTTATTTTCTTGCATTTAATTCTTATAATTTATTTTGTAGTTTAGATTTTTACAATTTATTTTTTAGTTAGGTTTTAATTTATTATACTATTCACCTTGAGGCTAGAACCCTCTTGGGTTTAGTTTTTCTTTTTGTTTATTTTCATTTTGTTTGATTCGCCTTTAGGCTAGAACCCTTTAGGGGATCACCCTTTTCTAAGAAGTGAGTTCAATTGTAGATTACACATATCTATAATTGAATCCACCATCTTTAATTTCTTGTATTTTCTTTTATTCTTGAATTTTGTTCTTCATTCTTGATATTTTTTATTTGTTTCTTGATTTTATTCATTTTTTTTCCTTCTTGCCTTATTAATCACACTCATTCTTTGTCACATCCACTCTCACTTACATTTTGCGCCGCTTTACACACTATCACTTTCACTCTCATTATCTCTCCACAATCTCATTTATTCATCACTCCTTTTTGTCACACACACAACATAAGAACCGATTTTATATTTTCTCCTATAAAAACACCTTCCTCGTGGGATCGATATCTTTATACTATAACTTGACACGGTTGTGCACTTGCAACCTTTTTGGTACATGTTTATGCCGCATCAGATGCGGCGGTGGGCCGGGAGGCGTTGTCGTGGGCCCCAGAGTGGGTACAGTTGCGGAAGGCCCAACGGGTGAAGCCTAGACAGAAGAGGCACTCAATGGCGGAGGACATGACATGGGTGATCTAATAATTCTTGAGGTAATTAATCCGGTCATTAACTACATTTTTATTTTGCATTGATTTTGCGTTATTCTTGAATGACATTTTGTTTGAATATATGAAAGTCGGGAAGGAGAGGAAGAAGGTTCTGATCGCTTTTGGACGAAGAGATGTAGGCGGAGACGCAGAGGGAAGTTGGGGAGAGTGCGAAGTGGTGATGAGTTGGTATTTGGGAGAACTGCACGGGACTAGTAGTCCCGTGTGGCGTGTAGCTAGAAAGCTGCAAAATCGACCATTTTTTACTAAAAATGTCGATCTTACTGATTTTTTTTAAATGGTCGATTTTTAAAATTGAAAAACGGTCGTTTTTAAAATTTTGTCCAAATTATAAATAGGGGATCTGATTTTCGAGGAAAAAAAATAGGAAATCATTTTGGGGCCGATTTTTACCGATAAATCACTCAAAATCCGGTTTATCAGATGATTTTTGGCTATATAAATCGGCCGCTTTTCTTAGACCATATGCAGCAGGGGTTTCTCCGAGGGATATTTGGTTGCAGCAGGGGTTTTTTATGCAGGTGAATCAAATTGACAAAGCCAAGGGGTGAAAAATTCACCCCGGGCATTTCTGACAAGCCCACGCGCGCGCATGATGGCCAGCTGCCACGTGGCGAAATTTGATTGGGCGAGCATTTTTGTTTTCCTCCTTATTTTTAATTGATATATTTTGAGATAAATACAATGAATTAATTTATAATTTTTATACCATTAATTTTCATTTTTCAAACTCTATAAATAGAGACTAACTTTGTGCCATTTGGACACCAAAAAAAATCTGAGTTTCTACACCCTATTCTTCTTCTTAAAAATATTTTATGTTAATTTAAATCGTGTGTTATTTTATGTTAATTTAAAAATATTATTGAAAATTAAATTAATAATATATATTTAAATATTATATATTATTTATTGAATTATTAATAAATTATAATTATAAATATATGAGTTATAATAATAATAATAATAAAATAGTAATATATATGACATAGGAAAAAGAATGAATAAATATGGTGGGGTATATGTTGAAGTGATGTGGTTTATGGTGGGTCCCAAATAAAGTAAAAAACTTTCTGAAAAATCTCCTGCTGTAGAGTTGATAGGAAAATGAAGATTATTGAATTAAATATAGTGATGTGGCATGAGAGAATGAGGTGAAATTTCACCTCCTACTGGAGATGGTCCTAGTGGGAAAATTTTAACTTTAGGGTGCGTTTGTTTACCATTGCGTTTGTGTTGTTTTCATTGTGTTTTTTAAAAAAAAGAAACAAAACGCGTTTGGTTACCATTCCGTTTTTCCGTCCAAAACACTACCAACCCCCAACTTTAAACGGTTTTCTCAAAACAAGAAAAAGGTGTTTAAGGTCTGCTGTTTTCGTTTTTATTTAATATTAATATATAATATTAATATATATTAATATATATTAATATATATATATAATATTTAATATATTAATATATATTAATAATATACTAATATTAATATATTAATATATATTAAATATATTAATATATTAATATATTTAATATATTAAATATATTAATATATTAAA
>BQKN01042538.1:0-15011 GCA_022839385.1 Asparagus kiusianus
GGGCTTCGCACCACAGCTTGGCGCTGTTGTGGTCCCCGCTTTCGTTCCGCTGCCCCGGCACACTGCCACTGGCTCGGGTTTGCTTGTTCTCGGATACTGGATTTTGCTATGCTCGTTCTTAGATATAGCACTTTGCAACTGCTGTATCCTAAAAATTATTATGTACTTAAAAAAGAAGAAATTTTCTAAATAAACTCATTCTCAATTTTATTCTCAAAATTTGACCCTATTCAAATTTTATTATAAAATCGACCAACTTTCTCGTCACGTCAGTATCGTTGCCAGAAAGTGGGTCATTTTTTTTAAGTGCGATCCTAATTAGTCAGGATTGTCAACCCCGACTAATTTAACACATATTTAAATTTGTCGGGGTTGGGAACCCCGGCCATTTCGAATTAGGCATTTCGAAATGGTCAGGGTTGCCAACCCCGACCATTTAGCAGAGTGGCCACTACACAAGAAATGGTCGGGGTTCCCAACCCCGACCATTTTGCAGAGATTTTCCACACACACTCAGCTGGAAAATCACAATCCTACTAATATATATATCAATCCACAAGTTTAACACAAACTCTTGGTACACATTTTGAAATTACCCTAGAGGGGGATGAATAGGCTATTTGCTAATCTAATCCGATTTAATGCCAATTTAAAACTTATTAACAATTATATCCTAGCAAGTGTGATATTTAACAAATTATTAGCAATGTGTAGACGGTAAAAATTACCGCGGCGGATTAGCGAACGAATTCGCCCGCAGAACAGGACCGCCCTCTCTTAGGTGGAGAGCCTACTGTAGCCACTAAGTGGATTCGCTGGCACACGAGCCCCCACATTAGCCGCACACACCAAATCACTTGGATCCGCCAGCGAGGCGACTCCGCCTTCACTAACTAAATCCGCTTGCAAGGGAGGTACTCAAATCCGCCCTCATGTGCCGAAACCACTTGCAGAGAGCCACGTCTGCCTACGTGAGCCGAAGGCCGGGTTTCCAGGGACAAGCCTTCCCTGCTTCCCACGATGCGAGAGGAGGGGGGTACAGTGTCCCAGGTCCGTCAGACGGCCGGCCGCGGTTCAAGCGAACGAGACAGGCGCCGGACCAGCCTGCATACTCATAAATGCGGATCACCTCACCCATCAAAAGGAAGAGCCGAAGCCGTCGGCGCGCCGCAAGCTATCTGGAGCTAGCTCTGACGCGAGACGTCCATTCTCCCACCCCTATTCAGACATAGGGAGAGGGGAGGAGGCACAACACCCCAGGACCGCCGGAGGGTCACTCGGTACCTCGCCGCACAAGTGAGCGGACAGTTACCAGAGCCATCTGCGTCCACATAAATGCAGCTTACCTCACTCCAAGCAAAAGGTAAGAGCCACCGGCGCTCAAGGAACTGGCCAGACCTACTTGAGTGTCTGGCAGCCGCTGTCACGAGTACGAGGAGGGACTTTCCCACTCCTACACGACGTGACACAACACGCCGTCCCACCAACAACCGCTTGTTGTACAAAGGGACAGTCGGATGTCTTTGAACAGTGTATGGTCACATCCCATAATTCAAAGAGCAGTCAAACTGTCTCTCTCCAATTTAAGAGCTTCTTTCAGCAACCTTAAGGGAAGATCGAAAAAAGGGCAATCGATCGATCAGGAATCGATCAAGAGATCACCGAGAGAGATCGACTGATCAACCAAGAGAGGAAGAAGCTTTTTTGCATACCCCTGTATTACAGCGCCATCTCCTAGCTCCAAGCTCCGATCGCCAGCGAGCTAGAAGAGACGAACTCCTTCACCTCGAGCTTCTACTGAGTACTGAAGCTCTCCAGCAACCTCGGTCGAACCGTCCAAGGGAAGCAGACTCGGCACGAGCACCGAGTGAAGCATCCTGTAGCTACCTTAAAGTCCCCACACTAAACAAAGAGGGCCTTCCCTCTGCTTCTGTCGTAATTTCGATTGATTTAGTTTGTAATAAGCTTTCTTATCAATACAAACGAAACACCTCCCTTTTTCGGGAAAATCAGAAATTTACACCTACACAATGATATATAATTAAAAACAAGGGAGAAATAAACATGAACACAAGATGCAAATGAGATAGTGCGCAAATGACAATCACAAACACACAATATGATCACGGAGTTCGGTCACCCTCGACCTACGTCTCCGCTCCCCACTCTCTAGGAGAATCTCCATTATCTCAACCGGTTTTTAACATTCACCGAAAACGTTCACAATCGGTTTTCAACGCTTACCGATAAACGTTTACAACACTCACACTTGTAATCACACAATACACCCTCTAAGTGTTGGCCTAACCCGTGTCGACTTTCTTGAGTGCTCATATTTACTACCTCTTCCTAGGCTTTACTACTGACGCCACTCCACTTGGAATCGACCTCATCTCTCACCACACACTCCTCTCGGTGTACTTGTGTATTACAATGTGATCTCTTAACAAATAAGCACAAATACAAAGTGTTTTATTCTCTAACAATATAAGAACTAAGTTAAGCCCACACTCAAAGATACAATCTCATAACCCTAATATACTATGTATGAAAACACTTAAGTTCAAGGGGTGTGTGTGTAAATAATGAGCAATAATCAAAACTAAACTCAATATGAAATCTAGCTTAATGAAATGGTTAATCAACAAATATATATAAAGCTAGAAATTAAGTTTAGAGAAAACTTCTCTGAAAACAAGAGTGAGAGAGAATGAAATTGAAGCCCAAACACAAAAATGATGATCTCATCTTCCTCTTATGAAAACCTCTTCACATAAACACTTGGAAAACACAATTAAACAAACTTAAATCCTTGTAAACTTGTTTTAAAACTTTTCTTGGTTATATCAGAAGTTAGAGGGCATGGGGTACATATAGGATCACAAAACAAACCCCAAAACCAAGAGGAAACCAAGGAAAAAGACAAAATCCTGAAATTTACGCAAGACTGGAAAACTAGCCGTTACAGGCCATCAGTCGACTGATACTGTTCATTAGTCGACTGATGAGCTGACCATTACAGGTCGCTCATCCGTCATCGGTCGACTGATGAACTCATCAGTCGACTGATAACCTACAGCAGTCTACTGATAGTTCATTAGTTGACTGAGCAGAAACTTTCTGCTTATTCCAGCCTGTTTCTTCGGTCGACTGATGAGTTTCGTCAGTCGACTAATAACGTGCACAAGGATTTTTTGTAAAGTAAAAAATTGATTTCAAAACCCCTTTTAAAAATAGCAAATAAATTCTAAAGATTGTAAAACTTTGGGAAATGTTTATAAACATGAAAATAAACATGATACAAAAATTACATTTCCTATTTGTGAAAACTCGTCATTTTGCAAAATTGGTCAAAATATGAAATCTCAAAAACACATGATTTTGACAAAATAATTTTAAACAAGTTTGAAACTTCTTTTAAATGGATTAATATACTTTATAAAAGATATAAAATAATATAATTGAGTCTTTTAATCCATAAACACATATTGTGCAAACTTTCAAGCACGTATAAGCATGAAACAAATATGTGTGTATATAGCTATATCCATTTGTTTCATATTTATGTGGCTAAACTTGAAAGCAATAAAACATAAATTATGTGTGTGTATAATTTGAGCTCTAAGTATAAACACACAAAGTATAAACTTAAACTACAAAACTATTTACCCAAGCTATAGGTCTTCAATGTAGCTTAATTTGGCTGCGGATGAAGCTTGATCTTGTATTTGACTTTGAATTCATCATTGCTTCATTTCGGTATTCGCCAACCTCCTTTGAATGTCATCGTTAAGCTCAATTCCATCTAACCTCCGACTGAGAATCTTTGTGTAGAAAACCTAACAAGCAAATACAAAACACTCGACAAACCGATATTAGGAATTGTTTGTTAATCATCAAAACTAGGTTAGATAGTAGGCTCATAAACATGAGACCTAACAATCTTCTCCTTTTTGATGATGACAAACAATCTACACAAAGAGATATAAAATATGCATGATACCAAATGAATATATAAATTATAATCCTCATGCATAAAGCCAATAAAATGATATACTCACAATTGACGTGGTTCTCCCCCTTTGTCAACATCAAAATAGGGAAAACAATAATAATAGAGAGCGAAAGCTCCCCCTACAATAAGCACTGGTGAGTATAAAAACAAGTATAGGGAATACTCCCCTATCAAAATGCCTTAATGCACAGATATAGAAATGATAAGGCGAAAATATGACAAAGCATAGCTAAAAATGTGCTAAACAAAACTCACATTCAAAGAAACCAAGTGAACACATAAAGATATATTTGTTGATGCTCGATATCAAACAGACTATTAATCCAGAAGAGGATTGTTGCGGGGTGATGAAGGATGATGGAGGACCCGTCCCCTTCTCCAGCTTTATGTCTAGTTCTTGAAAAATGACTTGATGTCTGCACTGCACAGATAGAAATAACTCATGAGAGGGCGGGGACCGGTTCCCCCATGATTCCTCCAACGATCAAGTCAGTTGATAAACATGAGCTTGAGTGGAGTTTATAACTACCAGTTCTTATGCTATATGCATTAGAGATAATCATTGGGTTAGGACGAAGATTTAGATTGTTATTTGCTTCTTGCCTTTTGTGTTGCTTTCTTTTTTAGGCTTCTCTCTGCTTCCTGGTGAATAGCATCCACATATATAGTGGACGTCCATGGTAGATTGGTGATTTCGGCCATGCAGAATGACGGTGACAAAGCGTGAACTGGAAGATGATTCATCCCTCTCTTTACAAGTGTCGGCCGACAACTGGAAGAGAAGTCATCTTAGCATGGGAGATCGCGTCTCCGTAATATCCAGGAAGTGACTTGTGAGTGTGGCAGAGGGCTAGTGGGCATACTGAGTCGTCCCTTGTTTTACAGGTGTCGACTGGCGACTGGAGGGGAAGTCACTTCATTATGGGAGAATGTATCTCCGCATTTTCTGGGAAGTGATTGAGATGACAAGTCATGAAGACTTATCATCAGGACAAAATCTGGATAAGACTTGCTCGAGGTGGACCGAGATGTCGACATTTGCTCTGGGGGAGAGGCTTGAGGCCGAGGTCGAGTCTTCAACTTATTCGACAGCAAGGAACGTCCCTTAAGTCGTTTCTGAGAAATGTCCAATAAGTGGTCGAGTGGTCCTAATTAGTGTCATCCTGGATAAAAAGGGTCGACCGACACCGCCTTTTGTATCGACTTAGGAGTGTCGGTCTATTCGACTGGGCAAAATATCGTCTTATCTCAGCTTAATAATAATCTTTAGAGTCGATATAAAGATGTCGACTCATATGGAATGTCAGGATCTCTCGTCAGCTAATATCGCCTCTTGTGTCGACATCAGGGTGCTGGCTTGATGAGTCGATGGGGCCGAGGTCTCCGTAATTGTGCCTTGGTTTTATACCTTGATAAGGTACCAAGGTCTTATAATCTAGCCATAATGGTCGAGTTATATTAGAGGAATCGACCATATGTGGTGCATTGGGCTTACCTAGATAAAGAGCCAAGGGCTTATTAGTCGACTTAGGAGTTGACCGCCTAGAACTCTTAGGAGTTGACTAGGACTCTTATTGCGTTACATAGCAAATATTATATCTTGAGTAAGTAAACACCATAACAGTTGACCTCTTTCATTCGGAGTTGCCTTTTAGTTGACTCTGAAAGAAATAAGATATCCTTTGATCAATTTAGGTTTGCTAAGGACGAGAAGCTGAGAGGTCTCGGTCTTGGACATGTGGCTTGTCCTGATTGGACACCCATTGATAACACCGTTATTCGTGGCTGACGTCATCAAAAGATCTGAACCGTCTTTTTAGGAGATAAAGCATCATGGATAAAAGGGGGGATCTTTCACTTTTCAAATATTAGGACGTGGGGCTTTAAATGAGGGTTGCGCTTCGTGTTTCGAGTGAACCGCTTCAGATTCCGATGTGGATCTGGTTTGGTTGCTTCGAAAATCGCTACGTCTTTTGAAAATCCCTCTAAACTCTTCCTTGAAAGCTTATAAATAGCTTTTCAATGATAAGATAATTCTTTTACAAACCTTTACTCTGAAAAATTCCCAATATTCTTCTAAGTTTTTTCTAAGAAGAAATCTTCCATGGCTTCCAAAAATCATATCTATTATATGTAATTGAGTGCCGCTATACTTAGCCTATTTGGAGTATGGCTTACGGCTGTCCTTACACCCTTTTATCAAGGAGGTGTATACTGCTCTAGGGGTCTCTCCTTCCTAGTTCTATCTGAACGTAGTGGGAATTCTAGTGGCTTTTATCATCATCTGCCACCGTGTAGGAGTCCAACCAAGCTTGAGATTGCTTGAGCATTTGATCAGCGTGAGGTCGGCTGAGAAGGACCCACATTACTCTTTCCACTATCGTAGGGAGTTCCAACTTGTTTTCGACTCTTTGGAGTTAGATGAGGATTGGAGGAGGCAGTTCGTGTGGGTTTATGGCAGCGGCGGTGTCTTCGCCTGCTCGGACTGGCCGGTGGAGAATGAAGACGTTTTGCGTCTAGTCACCCTTAGTGACTCCGAGATGACGGATCTGGAAAAGATCCGCTCTTATGCCAGGCCCTGAGAGAGTGATGCTCTATTTGATGATGTGTCTCTCCGGATGGTAGGCATGTCCATGATTTTGACTTCCACTGGCTTCGAGGCAAGGACGAGCCCCGTTCATCTGTTAGCAAAAAATTATGTGAGGAATACAGGGACCGAGGGGGCGAGCTCTACTGCTAGACCCCATAAGAAGCTGAGGGGGTCTTTTAGCACAGAGGGGGTGGCTGTCATGATGCATCAAATAGCTAACATTGCCTTTGAATTGAGGGGAAGGATAAGGGTTGAGAGGTGGCACCTAGTTAGACCAGTTGGGACGGGTCCGCTTGTTAGTCTTCTTGTTTTGATGATGTTTAACAAACAATTTACTTCTAATGTTGTTTGTCTAGTGTTTGTATTTTCTTATTTATCTAGGCAAACAACGTGTTGGAGGATGGATGGAATAGAGCTTCAACGATCATATCCAATGGAGGTTGGCGGAATGTCGGTGAAGCCTTGCAATTCAAGTTCAAGATCCAAGTTCAGCTTCATCCGCAGTGTACCAAGTCAAGCTTAATTAAAGATCAAGATTGCTTGGGTAATTTAGTTTAGGAGTTTATATTATGTGTGTTAGTACTTTAAGCTCAATCATATACACACATACACGTTTTGGTTTTGTATATATATAGTTATATATATACATATATGTTTTGGTTTGATAGTTTTCAAGTTTTACTATGAAACAATTGAATATAATTAGAAAACATATTTTTGTTTTATACTTATATGCATATATATGATTTCATCAATATCAATTTCAGTTAGTTCAATGAAATCATGTTTTAGTGCATTATATATGTATTTTGATAAAATACTACATTCTTTGTTTATAGACTTCATAACAATAGTTTACATCTTTCTTCAAGTCTACAAAATCATTGTGCAAAGTTTCAAAAGCCTATATGTCAAAATTCATATGTTTATATTTTCGTGTTTTGGACTATTTTATAAAATGATGATATTTTTCATTTGGGAAGTCCTTTTTCGAAACCAGCCATTGTAGCATGTTTATTATCATGTCTATAATCATTCCCCAAAGTTTTACATTTTTTGGAATTTATTTGATATTTTTAAACAGGGTTTTAAAATCAGAAAAACAGTTTTCAGAACCAGTTTTCTGTATTATCAGTTATCGGTCGACCGCACCGGTGGACCGCTCATTTGTTCTTTCGTCAGCATGCAGCAGAGAGTTGGTCGGTCGACCGATGTGGTCGACCGAGAGCTTGATATTTTCCATCGGCCGACCGCACCGGTCGACTGACGATTGTCCAGAACAGTTCTTCGTGTTTTTGTTCTTCGCGGTCGACCGCGAATATTTTCGGTCGACCGCCAATAGATCCGTTGGTTCCCAACGGCTATTTTTCTGAGCTGTTTACTGGGGGCTCTTCTGTCTTTTTCTTGGGGTTTTTGTTGAGATCTTAAGTGGGTATAAATACCCCATTGCTGATCTCTTTTTTGACTAATGAAAAGAAGTTTTTAAACAAGTTTTAAATAAGGGTTTAAGTGTGTTTAAGGGTTTGTTTTGTTTGTGAAGAAGTTTTCACAAGTGGAGGAGATTATCTTCTTGTTTGGGCTTCAATCTCCATCTCTCCATCTTGTTATCAATTGAGAAGTTTTCTAAACTCAAACTCTAGCTTTACATTTATATACTTGTTTGATTATCATTGCTCTTAAGCTAGATTTTATATTTGAGTTTAGTTGAATTGATTTTATTTACTCATTGTTACACACACACCCACTTTGAGCTTATTGTATTTGCACTCATAATATATTTGGGGTTGTGAGAGTTGTAACATTGAGTGTGAGCTTTCATTGTGTTCTCATCCATAGTTGAGAACAATCAATTATTGTATTGAGCCTAATTGTGAGATCACTTTGTAATACACTTGTACACCGAGTGAGGAGTGTGTGGTGAGAGTCGGGGATCGTTCCAAGAGGAGTGGCATTGGTTGACGAACCTAGGGAGAGGTTGTAACCGAGCACTTGAGGGAGACACGGCTAGGTCCAACACTTGTGAGGGTGTAGAGTGTGATTGCAAGAGTGTCGATTGTAAAGTTTTCGGTTAGCTAGAAAACCGAGTGTGAGGTGTAAACGTTATTCGGGTGAACGTAGAAAACCCGGTTGTGATAGTGGAGTATCTCCTCGAGGTGAGGAGCGGGGACGTAGGTCGTGGGGACCGAACCTCGTAAACATATCCTTTGTTTGTGATTGCATTGGCGCACTTGTTTTCATGTTCATATCTTACATCGCCATTGTGTATTGCTTGTTGATCATTTTTGCCCTATCACATTTGTAGTTAAATTGTTTACCCATTGTGTTAGTTTTATATCCTTGCATATATCATATTGTATATCTCTTTGTTAGGATATATCTTGTTGTTCATATTGATTATCCTAGTTCATATAACTTGTTATATTTCATACTTGCTAGGATAACTTGTTAATAAGTTTTAATTGGCATTTAATCGGATTAGATTAGCATAAGACCCTAATCACCCCCCCCTCTAGGGTCTAACACCGTTGATAACTCAATTTAACCGCTTGGAAAATGTAGGACGGATACACGAGCCTTCTCCTGGCAGGGAGACTATGGTCCCAATGGTCGAGGAGGATGCTGTCGGCCCCAACGCTAATCCTGAGGTGTCTCGTCGTCCTAGCAAGGAGCCGATTAGGGTAGATGTCGGCATCGAGGGGAGAGCTGGAACTCCATCAAGCCAGATGGAGAATGGTGCTGACGGGAGGATTTTGGAGGATATGCCAAGTGTTGGCATACACCAAGCTCTTCAAGCTTGTCTAGCTCGGGGACTTCGCTGGGTCACGCCCTGTTCAATCGACTTGAGCATTCCTTGGAAAGTCATACAGAGCTGGTTAAGGAGAGGTCAGCCAAGGAAGAGGTAGAGAATTGTCTTGGAGGCCGAGTTGGCTCATAAAGAAGGCACTTGGCACCAGAGTCTGGATGAGAAGGAAGAGCTCCTCAAGAGCTTTCGGATCCAGTTCTCCAAGTAGATGGAGACCATCGAGGACCTTTAATAAAAGATGGTTCAGCTACAGGCGGAGGCCGAGTTTGAGAAGCGTCGTAGGACGACAGCTAAGGTAGAGGCTCGAATAAGTCGCCTGTCTCTCGAAAAGACGAGGAAGGACTTTGAAGAGCTGCAATCAAAGCTTCGGACATCCATGGTCCTTATCGAGAAATTAGAGGACCGACTCGCTCATCTGGATTCGGAGCAACATAGAAAGAAAGTGGTCGATGACTAGCATCATGGCCCTATAGGGAAGGCTGAAGTAACCTTAGCTTGTAAAGTTGGGGTTGATTACTTCGCCTCCTTAGTGCCTCGTGACTCTTATCTGACTCCATATCGCTTCTATCCTTCCTGCATCTCCTATTGTCTCCATTTGTTGAAGGATGTCGAGAAAATTGGAGGCGAGTTGGATTTATCAATGAATGTCGATGAGGTCGAGCTTGTTATTAGGGCCCCTGGGGAATCTTTTGTTAGACCCTAGGGGGGTGATTAGGGTCTTATGCTAATCTAATCCGATTTTATACCAATTAAAACTAATTAATAAGTTATCCTAGCAAGTATGAAATATAATATGATATGTGAGCGAGAATAAGCAATATGAACAATGAGATATATCCTATATGATAAAAAATATATGTAAGGATATATAAACTAACACAAGGGGTAAACAATTTTAAACTAGATAGTGGGCAAGCTAAATAATGAGACAATGACGATATGAGCAATGAACATAAATAAGAATAAACGCCAAACTACATTCAAACACTATCAAATGATCACGGAGTTCAGACCTTCCGTCCTACATCTCCACTCCCCACTCCCGGGGAGAAATCCACTATCACAATCCGATTTGGAAGCCGGAACTTCTACACACCTCACACTCGGTTTTCTAGCTAACCAAAAACTTTACAATCGATACTCTTGCAATCACACTCTACACCCTCTTAAGTGTGGGACTTAGACGTGTCTCCCTCAAGTGCTCGGTTACAACCTCTCCCTAGGTTCGTCAACCGACGCCACTCCTCTTGGGACGATCCCCGACTCTCACCACACACTCCTCTCGGTGTACAAGTGTATTACAAAGTGTATCTCACAATAAGCACAAATACAACAAATAATTATTCTCTAATATGGATGAGAATACAATAAAAGCACACACTCAATTGTTACAACTCTAACCAACCCAAATATACTATGTATGAAAATACAATAAGCTCATGTGGGTGTGTGTAAACAATGAGTGAAATAAAATCTAACTCAAATAGCAAACTAGCAATAATAAGAATATAAAAATCAATAATAAAATTGCTAGAAAAAAGAGTTAGAAAACTTATCTATAAACCCAAAGGAGAGGATGAATAAGATTGAGAATGAATCCCTCAATTTGCAATGTAAGCTTCCTCCTTTGTAAACAAAAACCAAACTTAAAACAAATTGTAAAACCAAACTTAAACTCTTTTAAAACTTGTTTAAAACATTTCTTGGATCACTTAGAACTGAGGTATAAGGGGGTATTTATAGAAACCCCAAAGCCAATAGAAAGCCAAGAAAATACTAAAAAACCAACTCAGCAACGGCTCTGGAAACTAGCCGTTAGAACTGATATGACAGTGCGGCGGTCGACCGCGGCGGTCGACCGCGACGGTCGACCACGGCGGTCGACCGCGAGCAACAAAAAAACAGAACTATGGCTCTGGACAAGTGACGGTCGACCGTGGCGGTCGAACACGAAAGTTTCTGGACTTGCTACGGTCGACCGCGAGCCAACAAAACATAAACTGAAACTTGAACTCATGGTGGTCGACCGTGGTGGTCGACCGCGAACTGATACTAAAGAAAAACAGGTTTTAAAAGCAGATTTTTGAGACTTTGAAAATATGTTAAAAATAACAAATAAAGTCCAAAAATAATAAAACTTTGGGAAATGTATATAAACATGTAAATGAACATGTTACAGAAGGAATTTCCCAAATTGTATTCCCCATTTATGAAAAATCATCATTTTGCAAAATAGTCCAAAACATGAAAATGTAAACATATGAATTTTGATATTTAGGCTAAACCATGTTTTGAAACTTTGCACAATGATTATGTAGACTTAATAAAATATGTATGTGATTATTGTTATGTCCAAAAACTAAGAATACAATATACAATATTTTTACAAATACAATAGAAAATGAAACATATGAGTATGTATATGAAAATATATTTGTTTCATATATAAGTAGTTAAACCAAATCACAATAATAAATATGAAATATGTAATTTCATATTTATAAACATAAAAACCAACACTTGTGTTGTATATGTATATGACTACATATATATACAAGGAAACCAATAAAATGTGTGTGTATATGATATTGAGCTTAACGTACTTAACACACATAATATAAACTCCTAAACTAAATTACTCAAGCTTGATGAAGGTCTTCAATGAGCTCAACTTGGTACACTTGCGAATGAAGCTTGAACTTGGATCTTCAACTTGAATTTGCATACCTTCAACCACACAATTCCGCCAACCTTCATTTGATATCGTCGTTGAAGCGTTATTCCATCCATCCTCTAACTTGTTGTTTGCCTAGAATAAATACAAAACATAAATACTAGACAAACAACATTAGATGTAAATTAATTGTAAATCATGATCAAAACAAGAAGGCCAACATCTTCTACCCTTGCTGCCACCAAGAGTTCGCCAAGTTCGACTCTCGAGCCTGGTCGAGAGCTTTGACGACTTGCATGTTTCTTCTCTTTTTTTATTCTTCTCTTTTTTAGAGAAGTTTGTAACGAAGTTTACTCTTATTGAATGAAAATTAAATTTTATCTTCATTCTTGAGCTTGCCTTCATTGTTTATATTCTTTTAGCTTTGTAGCTTTGTTCTCATCTGAGATGTTGGCTGAAGTGAGTTAGTTATAATGTGTTGACCCGTACTGGGGACTTATGACAACTAGTTCACTTGATGTCTTATTTTGGCTAAGCGTTTAATTGCCCAGAACTTGACAGACGACTGCTTAAGTTATTAGCCATACGCTTAATATTCGTACTTTAGGTTTATAAATACCTTTTTGGCAGAATGGCCACTCTGATGTTGGATGCTTAGGTCTTCATAATCCCCATAAGGTTGAGTAGTGACTGCAGGAGTTGACCATAGGGTTGTGTTTTGAGCTTACCTTGGCAAAGGGCCAAGGGCTTGTTTACTCGACTAAGGAATCGTTGTGCCTTGAGTTTACCCTAAAGAGGTACCAAGGTCTTGATATTCGACTAAGGATTCGTTGTGCCTTGGGCTTATCTTGATAAAGAGCCAAGGGATTGATATTCAACTGAGGAGTCATTGTGCCTTGGGCTTATCTTGATAAAGAGTCAAGGGCTTGATATTCGACTAAGGAGTCATTGTGCCTTGGGCTTATCTTGATAAAGAGCTAAGGCCTTGATATTCGACTGAGGAGTCACTGTGCCTTGAGCTTATCTTGATAAAGAGCCAAGTGCTTGATATTCAATTGAGGAGTCGAGCGCCTAGGCTCGAGAGAGTCGACTAGGTCTTTCCTTCCCCTAAGACCGAGAGATGACTATGGGAGTTGGCCAAAGGGTTGTGCATTAGGTTTGTTCCTGATAATGTACCAAGGGCTTGTCCATGATGATCGATGAAAGCTGGAGGAATCGATCATGTATTGTGCCTTGGGCTTACCTTGATAAAGAGCTAAGGGCTTGATATTCGCCGAGGAGTCGTTGTGCCTTGGGTTTACTCTGAAGAGGTACCAAGATATTGATATTCGACTGAGGAGTCGTTGTGCCTTGGGTTTATCTTGCTAAAGAGCTAAGGGCTTGATATTCGACTGAGGAGTTGAGCGCCTAGGCTCGAGAGAGTCGATTAGGTCTTTCCTTCCCCTAAGACCGAGAGATGACTATGGGAGTTGGCTAAAGGGTTGTGCCTTGAGTTTGTTTCTGATAAGGTACCAAGGGCTTATCCATGATGATCGATGAGAACCGGAGGAATCGATCATATGTTGTGCCTTTGGCTTACCTTGATAAAGAGCCAAGGGCTTGATATTCGACTGAGGAGTCGTCATGCCTTGGGTTTACCCTAAAGAGGTACCAAGATCTTGATATTCGACTAAAGAGTTGTTGTGTCTTGGGCTTATCTTGATAAAGAGCCAATGGCTTGATATTCGGCATGATGGTCGAGTCGCACTATAAGGATCTAACCATCTATGGTGCCTTGGGCTTACCTAGATAAAAAGCCAGGGGCTTAATTGAGGTACCTAGGTTTTATATGACGCCTAGGTCTTTGGCAATAATGAAGCCTTAATCATTACGAGATCAGAGTTAATCCATATTTGAATAACATTTCATCAGTTCTGTATTTTACATTGCCATAAAAAATATTCTTTGCAGGCATCTGATGCTCAAAAAAGGGGTTGAACCACTTGTGATCTTGCTTTGGAAACTACTTCAAACGTAATTTTGGAGGGGGTGAGGCTGCCAATACAAAACCTCTTTTAGGTGGATTTTGCTTGCTCTCTTAGTAAACAACTTATTGGTATGGTGAAGATGAGTCGAAACTCTATTTGTCATCTCATCAACCGAGGTTCCTTTTGAGTCTGAATCTCCAGTAAGGCTTTGAAGATGAATGCTTGGTATGTCGGCTTTTGGCAAAAGGAACTACTCTTACGCCATGAATTATGTCGAATGGTGTTTTCCATATGAGGGTTGAGGGCATGATCAGAAGCTACCTGGTACCTTTTGTAGTAGAATCTCTCTTGGGGAGGTGTAAGGACCATGAATTATGATACTAGTTAAAATAATTTTCTAGTATTTTAAAATATTTAATTATGATTTTAAAAGAGTATACGTATTTTTCTCGAATTTATACAATTTTCTATGATTTAAAGTCTAAGTTTTATATTTATTTAAATGATTTAAATATTTATAAATTTATTTTGTACGATAAAAATTTCTGGAATAAATCTGTTATGTTATCGGTACTATTACGTATTATTTTAAATAATACGTCGTATTATTGTTACTATTACATATTATTACATGTATTATATTGAATTATTAATTATGTATTATTCGTGTAAATTATTGTATTATTTTAATTATTACAGATAAGCTGTCGTATTAGCACGACTGGTACGTTTTATCATGTAGGTAATTGTCCCATAATTATTTGATTTTAAATATAAGTAAATATATTTTATTTATTAATTATTCTCGTTTAATTGTATAATTTAGTATATTTCGACTATTTCATATCAACTGTTGTATTAGCACAACATGTACATTTTTGTTTACAGATAATTATTCTGTAATTATTTTAATTTTTGAATACCCGTAATTATTTTATTTAATTATTTATTCCCTAACCCTA
>BQKN01042540.1:0-14332 GCA_022839385.1 Asparagus kiusianus
GTTTAAAACGAAAATAATTAAAATAAATAATTACGGGTATTTAAAAATTAAACTAATTATAGAATAATTATCTATAAATAAAAATATACATGTTGTGCTAATACAATAGTTGATACGAAACAATCAAAATATACACATTTTGTATAATTAAACGAGAATAATTAATAAATAAAATATATTTACTTATATTTAAAATCAAATAATTATAGGATGATTATATACATAGTAAGGCGTACCAGTTATACTAATATGATAGATAATATGCAACAGTAAAAATAATACAACTAATCGTACAATTAAATAAGAATAATTAAATGAAAACATAATTACTTACATCTAAAATCAAATAATACGTAATTAATAATACAACATACTATACGAAATAATACATAATTAATAATAATAATATAACATATTATTCAAAACAACACGTAACAGTATCGATACATAACGGATAAATTTTAAAAAATTTTACAGCACTAAATAAATTTATAAATATTTAAATCATTTAAATAAATATAAAACTTAGACTTTAAATCATAGAAAATTATAGAAATTCGAGAAAAATATAAATACTCTTTTAAAAATAATAATTAAATATTTTAAAGTACCTAAAAATTATTTTAACTAATATCAAAAATTCATGATCTTTACATTCTACCCCCCTTAAAATAAATTCCGTCCTCAGAATTAAAATAAAAGTAACGCAGAAAGAACCCAAGGACAGAGATATAGAACGATATTCATAAGTAGAGGAGAATGTAAAACAAGAATGACAAAAGGTAAGATACAAGATGTGACAGCTAAGATATCTCTATAGCATTTTAGACTTGTAGTAAATCCAAGCAAATACTATGATACAAACATATTTAACTGTGTGAATTTGTTATACAGTACTGTAGGCGTCAAAAATTATCCACGGATTCTCGCACGCGGCTCGAGACAGAAAGAAGATGATGAATGTTATTATCCAAATTAAGGAGAATTATCTAATGTTATAAAGAAGCTAACAAATGCACGAAGCGAGTTGATAAAGCATACAAATCAACGGGATGGTACAATAACAAAGAAGCGACTCGACCTGGGGTTACGTTTCACCCATAAAGGAGTAAGCACCACTCGTGTCTTGCTCATCTCATAGATGTCTCACCTATGGGAAGTTGTAGAGATCTTCGTGAGCTTTCTAACGCGCATTGGATCACTTCATTCTGAGGTCGGGCGAGGGAGTTAGAGCTAAAATACCTGAAACAGTACAGAATGTTTCGCACCTATGAGACACCAATTATGTCTCGTATATTTTGGTCATGATACTATTCGAATCTGAAGTATCTCAAAAAATAAAAGTTATAGGTCTCTTTGTTAGATTTCTAACGTATTTTGAATCACATCATTCCGAGATCGGATGAGAAAACTACGTCACGAGACAATCTCAGGCGTCCCGAGACAGTCTCGGGCGTCCCGAGACAGTCTCGGGCGTCCCGAGACAGTCTCGGGCGTCCCGACCCCGAAAATGCTATCTGCAACCCAAGATTCTGTCCGCAGCCTCTCAAACTGATTTAAGGTTATCTTTGAATGTGGTTAAGTGGTTACAACTGAGGATAAGAGCAAATCGTTCATTCTTATCTAAAACAAGACTTCTGAAGCCTATAAATATAGCCATCGGGCCTTCATTTGCACAGATCTGAAATTCTCGAGCCTTGGCGAAGCTTTGCTAAATCAGAGACTGAAAAGCCACGAATTTTAGAGAGGAGGAGGAGATCAGATCAAGTTCTTCGACATAAGGAAGAGGAGTTTGTCAGATCTATAGCCCGGTTCCTTCCCTTAAGATCATACCTAGCTGTGATCTCGAGAAGAGTGGTTATCTCGCTGTTGCCGAGATAGTTGCTTTGGTTTTTTGATTCCTTCATGAATCAACAAAACTCTAGATTGATCTAATTGCTTGGTAGTCCACGGATATTAACGTCCTCGGCACAGGCAAAGATCTCATGTAAGCAGCGGGTGATAAACGTCTATTGCGTTTGTTTGAGAAGAGTTGTAATTTTTTTATTTTATTGTGTAGGGAGATCTTATAAAAAGATCAAACTTTTAAACTTATTATAACGACTAAAGCTGCAATGAGTTGCACAATTAAAACATTAACTTTCCACCCAAACATGAGGGTTTGCTAAAAATCCTAATTGGTGATCGTTAGCTGCGACTGAATAATTCAATTTCACCGAGTTCGATTGGAAGGCGCCTCGCTCCGTCTGCACGGTGATCATTTTGCAGTTCTTCATATCCAAAGTGTTCCGGACCCCATACGACCTGATTTAGGTCTGAAAACTTTGGAGGGGATTCTATAAGTAATAAAAATTGTATTTAATCCCTATCAGAGAAGTTCAGAACAAGACTACTAAAACCTTACCCGAAAGAGCAAAAAGAGGGGAAATGATAATATCTCTCAAATCGTAAGGAATTTGGCGAAATGGAGATGGCAAACCCCCTTTTGAGGTTTGGTTGGCCCCGTCTCGTCGAGATAGGTGATTTTCGTATATAATTCGGCCAATTCCGAGTTACGGTTTGAAAGTTATGACATGTTCTTCGTAGCATGTTCTGGAGGTCGCCTGAAGAGCAACCCCGCCTGCAAAGGAGTTTAGCTCACCGAAAGGCTTCAAGCTTTAAGCTCGCCTGAGTGAGGCTGGCTCGCCTGCACAGCCTCGCCTACTAAGCTCGCATGACAGCTTGAAACTCGCCTGCATGATCCAGGCCTCACCCGAAGGCAAGTTCGCCTGCACAGCCTAGCCTGCAGAGCTCGCCTGACAGCTTGAAGCTCGCCTGCATGATCCAGGCTCGCCTGAAGGCAAGCTCACCTGACCGCTTGAAACTCGTCTGCATGATCCAGCCTCACCTGCACAAGTTTGCCTGTACAGCCTAGCCTGCAGAACTCGCCTGACAACTTAAAGCTCGCCTACATGATCCAGGCTCGCCTTAAGGCAAGCTCGCCTGGCAGCTTGAAGCTCGCCTGCATGATCCAACCTCGCCTGCACAAGCTCGCCTGCATAGCCTCGCCTAAAGGCTAAGCTTGCCTAGCCTGTCAGCCACCTACTTGAAGCATGAGAACAGTCAAATCCCTTGAATTAAGGGATTGATTATCCCCATGACCATACCCAGCACGAGAATAGTCATTTCCCACGATTTAAGGGATTTTGTCATGATTCTCCTCATGGCCATACTCGGTATAGGAATGGTCACTTTCCATGATTTAAGGGAGTGGTTACACTCTCCTTCTTCTCTATAAAAGGCCATGAGCAGCCATAGAGAAAGGGTCTTAGAACCCGACCTCTTTGAGGACGAATTACAGAGAACTCAAGACCATCTTGGACTCGAGATCAGCCTTGCTCCAGGCACGCTGTTGGCGGAGTCTTGGTCTTTGGAGATCGGACTTCTTGTCATTCAAGAAGACCGAATTCTTAGCATCTTTGGCCTACAAGCACAAGCACTTGTTTGGTCTCGGTTGATCGAACTCATCCAATCTAGCTTCTACTGTGTACTGAAGCTTCAAGCACTTGTTTGGTCTCGGTTGATTGAACTCATCCAATCAAGCTTCTACTGTGTACTGAACCTTCAAGCACCTGTTTGGCTTCTGTTGATCGAACTAACCTAATCAAGCTTCTACTGTGTACTGAACCTTGCCCGTAACTTCGATCAGATCGTCCAAGAAAAACAAACTCAGCACGAGCATCGAGGGAGGCGTCATATGCCACCAAAGACCCCACGTTAAACAAGGAGAACATTTCCTCCGCTTCTGTTTTAACTTTGATTCATTAGTTTGTAATAAGCTATTCTTATCAATACAAACGAAGTTCACATTTCGGGAAATCAAATATTACACCTATAAGTACTTATAAATATATAAGCAATCTAATCAGTATAAAGTATAAGGTAAGCAATAATATAGAATCAAAACAAACAGGTACAATATAAATAAACAATCATATAGAGTGAATCATACAAATAATATACAAGCATCTATAGAAACAAAGCAGAAACATATTAAGTAAGAATAAAGGTCAAGTAAGAAACAATAAATCTAAAGCAGACACAAAAATAAGTCAAATACAATAGAAACAGACAGAAACATAAACAACATAATAAGAAAAGTCAAAAAATCTAAAATACATAACCGTTTAAATAAAACATAATAGCAGGGTATAAAAATGGTTAATAAAAAACAAAAAGAAATTTAATTATGAAAAACACAATCAATACAGGTCCAAACTAAAGATATTAAAAACACAATGTAAGATACAAAATCAATAAAAACGAGTAAACGAGCGAAAAGCAAACATCAATAGGATCATATAATAAAATAGAAATATATATAATAAGTATAAATGAAAGATAATAGGAAAAGTAATCATAAAGCAATTAGAATAATAATACATACAAAATAAACACAAATAAAAGAAAATATATTTAATTGATGGAATGATGAAAAGTAATCTGAAACATAGAAAAGATACAAAGATAGTCAAGTATAAATAGCTAAACACAACTATTAAAACAATTATACAATCAAATAATCATGTAAGGCAGTATACAAAATTTAGCAGATAAATAATTCATTACACAAATATTAGGAATTTATAAATTGTATACACAAAAATTAGAATATGACAAATAATTTAATTATGTAAAAATATGTAGCATAATGCAAGTGGAACATTAGAAGGTAATTGAACATAAACCAAAAAGATATGATATACAAAACAATACAAAGCAGACAATCATGGAAAGACAAAGTGATAGGACACAACAACATATAAGAAAATAAATTATATGTAGTATATCATATCAAAAACAAAATAAATAATTATGGACATATATCACAGGAATAATTATCGAAAACACACACTTTATATAAATATTATGACTAAATAAATGAAGCAAACTAACCTGAACAAAGAACAAAATAAAAAGTAAGTATTAGAATGAATAAGAAACTATATATAGAAAACAAGTAAGCAAAACATAAACAAAACTAAGAAAGATGAAATAATTGACAAATTAAATCAAACAATGATGATACATGTAATTAGAAGTAAAGAATGAAATAAAATATACTAAATGAAACTATTTTATGCGTAATAAACAAGCTAGTAAGTTAATAATACACTTATAATATAATATATAATAGTAGACAATGATAATGTAAAATGACTGAAATATAATAAACACGAAAATGACGCAATATCACTAGAAAAGCATAAGAATAAGACAAGAATGCAGAACAATCAGGCAGAAGGACAATAAAAATTATAATAAGGTATACAGAACATGCATAATCACAATTGAAATAACATTAAGAAATAAACATAAATAGAAACACATCAATACATATAGACAAACAAACAGAGGCAAATCATATTAATAATCAATAGCAGAATGAAACGATACACAATAATTATTAGCATACAAACAGTTATATAAAACAAAGTAAATAATACAAAAACATAGTTAGGCTCAAAGAAATACAAATAAAAGATATAAAAGCAAAAGGGATAAACAAGATTCAGAAACATATTATGTGTATAACAAATATAATCATTATGCACAATAAGCGTTAAAAATGAAACACATACATAATAATAAGCATATAAAAAGTCTGAATACTCATGGTACTAATCATGCTAACAAAAATAAATTATGATGGAAAGAGTCACAAAATATTATATGATGAAATAGACATAAGAGTAAATATGTGATTCAAAATAAACATATTATATAAAACATAATAAGAAGAACATAATTATATATTCGACAAACAATATGATAAATTAGAAGTATTAGTAATATTCATAAATATAAACAAGATACAACAATAATAATCATCACTATATAAAATTAATTCAAACATAGTAGTATACAGTGTAGTAGTCAAAAATCACATAAATACAATCAGCGTAATATACATAAATAAAATGTATAATACATAAAACATAAACTATGAAAGATAAAATAGATTTAGAAACAAATAAAAACATACAATATAACATTGTATGTGATACATAAAATAATATAATAAATAATATAGAATTCAATACAATCAAACGATACACAAGTCAAATCAAAGAAAATATAGTGTAAAAATAATAACACATAAAATAATGACCGATACGAGAAAAGAAAATTTATAGGAAGAGAGCGTGTCGTCGCGAAGCGACGAGGCAAGAACAGTGGGAAGCCCCGGAGTCAAAGAGGGATAATATAGGGACGAAACGAAATCTATCAAGAAAATAGGATAAGGATAGTCTCACAAATGAAATCATGATATGTATCTAAATTATCCACTATATTCTTACTAGTAAGGACTCGGGAGCGTGACCTGCATGAGCCACCAAAAAAACCTGTCACGCCCCGCTTCCCAAAATACCTGCAAATCGAAACGTGAACAAGCCCGTGACGTATTAAATTAAGAAGAATAAATAAAAATAAATATTTCTCCTCAACCTAATACGCTAAGCGTCTGAAAATAAATACAATGCAAAGGCACAAATCCCCGATAACAGTTAGTAAGAATATAATGAACAACACAGAATAAAATAATACATATCATAAATGAATATCATCCAAGACATAAAGTTTAGGTCAACATGCCCTTATACAAAACTGAACAACTAAATACTGAAGAGGTACAAAGATATATCGGTCAACGAAAATAGAAAGAACTATAAAAGTAAACAAGGACCAGCAGATAATAAAAGAAAAGACTAGGCGTCGACTCTTTCTTTTGCTCTGTCTGCAAAGCACTCCTGCTAAGAATACTCTGGCTTCTGGCGATCTCCCAGCTGTACATGTTCTTCCTCTAAGTCTGACGTACACTAGAGAAAACAGGTGTACGTCAGCGTGCATAGCACACGGCAAAATCCCACAAAACAAATAGAATGAACAAAAACCCAAGCGGAAAATGATACGATAATAGAAATGACAAAAGGACATGCAACTGGAAATTTAATAAAATCAACCAAGAAACAAGTCGATCATGCAGCTAGCGATCAGAATAATCATCCAAGTAACAAGGTTATACAATTAGATAGAATTAATACTTAAAAATCTATAACAAGAGACGTAGTACGTCAAGCGAAATAATCCAAACAAGGAAACCCTCATGTATATAACATATGTCTTAAATTGTAGATAAGTAAATTTTAATCCTGATCTATGTATGAAAAGAAACACAACCAGCCTACATCTCACAAAAAGCCATAATCATCTAAATAATGAGGTTATGTAACTAGCCATTCTATAAAAGGTCACTGGTCACATCTCACACAGAGCTAACGCTCATATCATCAGATAACTAACTGTTCACAAATCTTCTACGTGCACTCAATACGCCGCTACACTGGATCGGTCAGAGGGCTACACGCAATCTGATTTTAACCTGGTTTGAACTCAAGCTAAACTCGGGTGAATATCAAACTCACGGACCAAAGTGACTGTTCGCGGGAAAATTCGTTGCTTTCTTCATTGTTGATATCATTGTACACTTTAATAATCATTTATCGAGTTACAAAGATCCGGTCTTTTTATAAGAGCCGGTTACAATGAAAATCAAAATACAAATAAAGAAAAATTACAACTTGTTTCCTTCTTTGTCGAACGAATCGCGAGCTCCTGTTTTGCGGTCACTCGCTTTGGTGGGTTCTTTGCCTGCGCCGGGGTTATTTACCGTGGACCACCGCTAGATCCAGATCCGGGCAGATCTACGCAGTATAACGGGTATTATTCCACCAAGGGAGATAATAGCCGGAGGGATTGTTTCACCAAGGAAACAACCGCTCAATCTCGGGATCTAAGAACCAAGCTTAAATCCGGAGTATAGCAACGTAGATCTCCCGATCCGGTCCTCTCGAACTCCTGCCTTATTTGGCGTTGTCGATCGCTGAGCACCAGATCCGGATGAGCAAGTATTCGAAGTCTTAAAGTTTGAATCTTGTTTAGATCTGAGATTTCAATCCTGCAGGGCTTCGCCTCCTCCAAAATCTAACCTTTGAAAATGAACAACACCTCTCCTATTTATAGCCTCTCTGAACTGTGCATTTGTGCACAAGAGAGAGGGGGGGAAGTTGGGCCACCTCAGGGTGGCTCGGCCACCGAGCCACCCTGGGGTGGCTCGGCTTGGGCCGAGCCACCCCGGATTGGTTCGGTTTGGGCCGAGTCCCCCGGGTGTGTTGGTTTCCGTCGTTCGGTTGTTTTCCGGTGTTTCCGGTTCTCCGTTGTTCGGACTTGATTCGGTTTGTGTGGTTGACTTGTTCTGGAATCGATTTGTTGATTTGATTCCCGATATGGTAGTTAATCCGCTTCTGAGTTCGAGTCCGAAACCGATCTTGATTCGATCGTGATTCATCCGAGTTCGCTCTTGTTTAGATGACTCGTTGACTCCTCGAACCGTTGGCTTCATTCCGCGTGCTAAATGGATTGTTGGCGTGTGGTTCGTTAGCCTCGTTAGTCCACTTCGTCGCATATCGCTTGGCTTCGGCATTGTGGGATAACAGTTTTGTTTAGATATGTCGCCCGATGATCCGTTTGTTGAATCGGCATCGTCGAGCTGTGCTAAGGGACCTATAGGCAATTTTATACGCCTACAGATACCCCCTCCAAAGTATTTCAGCCTCATTCTTTTATAGAAGAGTCTGGAATACTCTGGATGTGATTGTCCCAACCTTCAGTCGGTGTAACGGGACTTTGGAATGGCTTCTGTTCTGGATTCCTTCAATTCTTTCAGGCTATTCGGTGCTTTGTCGAACGTCTGTAAGGATTCCGGTGCTGCATTTATTGTCTGACCGTTGTTGGAATTTAAACTTGAAGTCGATTCCTGATTTTCCAATCTTTTAGCTTGTGCTCATTTGTTCGACGTACAACTAACCCTCGATTGTTGGCGTTGAGTCTTCATTTGTGACGCGTTGTCCGGCGTCCAGGCTTCATTGTGATGCGCTGTTCGACGTTTGACACAGTTTATACTCGTACGTCTGCTGGAGTATACACAGTTTAAGCTCTTAAGGTATTGGAGCATGGAGGATACTTGAGTCACGAGACCAATTTGTAAAATTGGTGCGTCAATGACTCGTACTTATAGAATTTTTGGTAAATTCTCAGCCATCAACGGGTTTGATGAGCCTTTACCGACTACCGTTTGAGTCGGGCTAGCATGCGGATTGTTTAAGTCCGTTCGCATGTAACGTTGCGCTCAGAGATTGAATTCTCTGAGACTTTGTGCTATGATGTCGAATACATAGACTTTACCACTTGTTACGGGAATAGGTTACCCGGCGACGCGTGTTAGGCGTTGACTTTAGGGTTTTTGGCTAACCCCCAGCCTTCAACGGATTTGATTAGCCTTTACCGACTACCGTTTGAGTCGGGCTAGCATGCGGATTGTTTTAGTCCGTTCCGCATGTGACGTTGTGCTAAAGGAATGAACTCCCTTAGACTTTGTGCTACAACTTCGAATATGTAGACTTCGCCATTGTTGTGGGAATAGGCTACCCAGCAATGTGTATTAGACGTTGGCTTATCCCTACTTAGGCTTCGGGATAAAATTCCCCAGGTTTAGACCCTGGTGTCTTTTTCAATCGGCGAAAGACTAAACCGGCGACGCGTGTTAGGCGTCGGCATATCCTTTCTTAGGATTCAGGATGAAATTCCCCATGCGTGTGAGACATGGATTTCGGTGTTATTAATAACAACTGCCACAATGTTGAATATGTGGACGAGTGTTCTTTTTAACGGTTAAGAACTAACCGGCCACGCGTGTTAGGTGCAGACTTATCCTTACTTAGGTTTCAGGATAAAATACCCCAGAATCAAACTCTGGTGTCTTTTTCTGCGGAAAAAGACTAAACCGGCAGCGCGTGTTAGGCGCAGACTTATCCCTGCTTAGGATTCGGGATAAACTTCCAAGGATGAATCCAAGATTAATAAACTCTTGGAAAAGGTTGGTGTGGGGAAGGAAGAATTTTATATTCTATTCCTAATTTGAAAAGGAGACTCGAGGTGGGATCTCCACCCCCAGAATCCGGAAAGGTGAAACTAAGAGTGGGATCTCCACTCCGAGAATCGAAAAGATTCGGAAAACCCTAACTGTCAGAAGGTTTGATTGTCGAACTAAAGATGAGTTTCTCGTTTATCGAGAGTGAATCGTGGTTCTGGTCCTAACTATAAGAAGGTTTGACCAAGCAGGAGCTTGAGATGACCCTAACTATAGGAAGGTTTGATCACTCGATTTGAAAGTGGACCTCTCGTCCATTGGAGGAATCGAGAGGGGATTTTGGTTTTGGTCCTAACTGTAGGAAGGTTTGACCAAATGGGGGATTTGAGACGATCCTAACTGTAAGAAGGTTTGATCGCTCAATTTGTGGGCCTCTCGTTCATTGAAGGAATCGAGAGGGGAATTTGGTTTTGGTCCTAACTGTAGGAAGGTTTGACCAAGCGGGAGGTTTGAGACGATCCTAACTGTAGGAAGGTTTGATCGTTCGATTTGTGGGCCTCTCGTTCATTGAAGGAATCGAGAGGGGAACTTGGTTTTGGTCCTAACTGTAGGAAGGTTTGACCAAATGGGAAAGGAGAGTAAGAGTACAAATTACTGTAAGATGTTGGTTCGTACAAATTACTCAAAGGGGGTTTCTGATGTTAAGTGATAAAGACTTAACAAAAACGGGGTTCTGACAATTCGTCAGTGATTTCAAGAGTGTTTAGTGTTTATCACTTTATTCATAATGATCGGGTTATCCCTAAGAATATTATATTTAACATTCTTCCGGGAACTTCCCGTTACATGAATTATCGACCCCCAGCTTTCTTTACAAAACTGGGTGCACGATCGGGTTATTCTTAAGAGTACCACGCACGACACTCTCCAGGAACTTCCCGTGGAAGAAAGGAAATAGTTTAGACTCTTATACCTATTGGAGTATCAGGGAGCAGTTTAACCTCTTATACCGGTCGGAGGATTGAGAAACAGTTTATACTCGTATACTCTTTGGAGTTTCAGGAAGCAGTTTATACTCTTATACCGGTCGGAGTTAGGGGATACAGTTTATACTCGTGCACCCACTGGAGTCTCGCCATTCTTGACTGGCTTACTCTAGCGTTATGACGCCGGCTTCAACCAAGGTCTGGATACTATTCTTTAGAGTAAAGCAGGCCTTGGTAGGATGAAGGATCCTCCTCTGGTATGCGCAGTACTTCGGATCCGCAATGTCGTCAGCTTCCTCCTGATTTGTGATCGGTGGGAGCTTGATCTTGTTATTGTCAAGGAGAGATTTGAAGATGGCTGGAACATCTTCGTCCTTGAAGGAGTACTCTTTTTGAGGCCTCTGATCCGAAGTCTTTTGCTGCCTCCGGGACTGCTGTTGCGATGTTTGATTAGCATCGACAGTCGTTGCGGATGCCTTTCCTTTACCACGGGAGGTGAAGTTCGAGTTCGGAGGATTTGTCGTCGATTGACTCCTCTCGGCTCTCTTCCTTCGGAGGAAGCGTTCGGCTTGCTCACCTCGGACCTTCAAGTCTTTCCAAGTGTTGGACGGTGCTGTCCCTATTGCTTCCAACACGTCCAATGCGAGGTTGTTGTGGCAAGTATGGAGAATGAACTCTTCAGTGATTGGATCCCGGCAATTCAACGCTTTGCTCCGGAACCTCTTGACGAAGGTTTCGACCGGTTCCCCGTCCTTTTGTTTCTCGTCGAGCAACGTTCCGATGGATATCTCGGTGTCGTCGTCGAAGAAGTTGGTAAGGAACATTGTCTCCATATCGTCCCAACTGCTCACGCTACCTGGCTTGAGGCGGCGGTACCAATCGAAGGTGGCTCCGCGAAGAGTGCCAACGAATGACCGCACCATCAGAGGCTCATTGCCGGAGATAACACCCAGGTGCGATTTGAAATAAATCAAATGCTGAGTGGGGGAACCTTTCCCATCGAACGGCGTGAAGTTGATTAGACTAAACTTCACCGGATAGGGGATTGACTCCCACTCCCTTGGGTATGGACAAGGAATGCCCGTTTTCTTCACCTCTTGAGCGGACATCAAGGTATTGATTTTGCTCTCGAGTCTTTTGATCTTCAAGTTTTCACTTGTATCTTCGTTGGCATCCTCATTACCACCCCCTGCGTTGATGGGAGGGTCATTGGCATTATGAGTTTTATTTGCACCTGTGTCCTCATCTTCCAGATTGTTCTGGTTACGACGACTTGATCCACCTTGTTGGTTCCTCAGTGCCTGGAGTTGTTGGTCATGCATCTCTTTCATAGTCTGCATGGCCATCTGCATCTCGAGCCTGAAGCTCTCCTGTTGTTTGGCCATGGCTTCTTCGAGCATCTTGGCCACCTGTTCCGCGCTTATCATAAATGACTCGCGGGGTTCTCCTTTGCTGGATACAGTGTTGTCAGACGCAACCGCAGAGCAAGCATCCGATTCCTCATCTTCTGAAGGTGGTCTTATCCGAATCCTACCATACGTCCTTCGTGAGATGGCTCCGGACTGCAAACGGGTTAGATGCCGGGATGCATTCAGAATCGACTCGAGATCATCCCGTGCCAATGTCCCCTTGTTGGTCATATTAGCGGTGACCCTCGGGAATTCTCCGTCTTCAACCAACGCTCTCCTTCGTCGGAAACGTCTAGGCCTTGACTTTGGCGTCTCAGTGCTGAGCCTTTCGAACACCGAGACTCTTTCGGGGACCGTCTTAGTGCAATTACACTGAGACAATACTGCCCGAATAAGTTTGGAACAGGGGCACTGAGTTTTGAACCTACGAGGACTTCTCTTTCTGGCTCTGTTCGTACCCCCGGCACGATAGTACAGCTTGTCCGTATGAAAGTCGGAGCAACCTATCGCGTGTTGGTACGATTTACCAGGTATAACGTTATCGTCATCGGACGACAATGTTTCCTTCTGGGGGCGAATTGCCTTCTTTGGGCTTTCAAGAGTCACACGCCTCGAAACATGCCTTTGTGGGCGTGAGTTCTCAGCGGGCTCCTGGACTTCAATGCGCAAATTGGCACGCGCAGTAGCCTTGAACTCCTTGTCATGCTGAGAGTGATAGCGACCCCCAGCATGTTGAGTCGTTCGGGGCTCTCTCATCGGGCCCAAACGATCTTGAATTGGAGCTTTGCCTCTTTCATTGGGGATTGGACCGAGGCGTTCCAAAATTGACCTCCTTCTTCGGGATGGTTCCGCAGGATCTCCCGGAGCAATTGTAGGGATCATCGGCGATTTGAGTTGGCTCGCCGGAGATTGAACCTGCTTCGAAGGCTGTAACGATTGTGCCTTAACCTGAATCGCCGTTTCAGATTTCGGCCACCATACTTGGCGGGTTGGGGGCGGTTTCTTTGCCACCTCCTTCTGCAGCCTTCTACGGGCTTCTTCAATTTGAGCCCGTGCCTGCGCTGATAGTGCGCGGCGCTTGCGAATGCGCTCCTCCAGCGTTGATCGGTTCCGTTTGACGCGGATCCATTCGTCCATCGGCGGCTTGGAGGAGTTGCCATTCATCGTTTGTTGAGGCCGTTTACCTCTTCTGTTCTTCAGATCCGCCTTGTAGCGAACTCCGTCAACAGATTCCATGGCCTTTGCGAATTGTTTCGCAAGGCGTTGCCGTTGCCTTTGGCGGGCTCTCTTCGAGAGAGTCACTACGCCCCCTGCGGCAGAAGGGTTGGCCAGAGTAGATCCGACCTGGTTGGAAATTGGAGGGATCTCACCCAATGCGACTTCGGCATTCAGCGGGGCGAGATCTTCGTTGGTGTCTTCAACATCTTCGTACCAACGAATTTTTCTCCTGGGGGAGAACTTCTTGGACTTGCGAGGGGAGGTAGATCCGGACGAGGATGACAGATACTCCTCGAACTTTTGTTGGTCGAATTCGTACTCGACCTCCTCCTCGACCGGGATCAAGATCCGCGGCTACGACGCTCCGATCTCGGCAGCGAGATCGGTGGCTCCCACTGTGGTCGCCAGATTGTTCGCGGGAAAATTCGTTGCTTTCTTCATTGTTGATATCATTGTACACTTTAATAATCGTTTATCGAGTTACAAAGATCCGATCTTTTTATAAGAGCCGGTTACAATGAAAATCAAAATACAAATAAAGAAAAATTACAACTTGTTTCCTTCTTTGTCGAACGAATCGCGAGCTCCTGTTTTGCGGTCACTCGCTTTGGTGGGTTCTTTGCCTGCGCCGGGGTTATTTGCCGTGGACCACCGCTAGATCCAGATCCGGGCAGATCTACGCAGTATAACGGGTATTATTCTACCAAGGGAGATAATAGCCGGAGGGATTGTTTCACCAAGGAAACAAC